>KZ538216.1:86791-98993 GCA_000934665.2 Catajapyx aquilonaris | reverse complement strand
GTCTTTCCCCCTCCTGCCGCAGAGAGTTACACCTTTAATTATAGCTGTTTCAAGTCCCCCCTCACAACCCCCAAAACACATGCATAGTAGGCAGTAGCATACCGGGCAATTTTTGCCAAACACGGATGGTGACGGAACGCAATTCAGTGTTGGGCAGTCGGATGAAAGTGATTCGGTGGCATCCAGGACGTTTCTTCTTGGGACGTTGGCCCTTGTGAGCTGGCTTTAGGTTTGGACGGGTAATGTGATTAGGGCCAGGGAGCACCGAACTCAGTCAAACAAATCAGACCGGATTGTGCTTGTTGGGTATTGTTGGGTAGTTTTTGTCAACAATTAATTTCTGAGTTTGGTGCTGCTCGCCATAGGACAGCAAAAATATCCATGAGGATATCATAGATATGTACAGTAGGTGCACGAAGATCAATGAAATCCACACGCATATGTTAGGGATCGTTCATATGTCATTATTGATAAAGAGACAAATTGAGGTAACGTCTAAGAAATGAAATTGATCTTTCAGCAAATAATTCTCTGCAGAACATGAATAGGCCTATACTGTACGCTGTAATATTTTCACATTTCACTTTAAATTTCGGATAATAATACGTATCAATACGTGAGTGGCACAATCTGACATGTGACAAAATTGAAAATTTGGTGGGCCACAAAATAATCATCACCAATATTGTTGGCTGGGTGGGTTTGCCAATATGACAACATGAGACATGTCTCAATGGCGTCACGGCAAGAGCAGACATCTATCGATATTGGCGATAATTAGTTTTTCATTTTTTTTTTGTGTGGGCCGTACGAATTTTCAGTTTTATCACGTCTAGTTTTGACTGGACAGGTGTCGATGTAATTTTTTACAGAACTTTGTGCGAAAATCTGCCATAACCGCTACTATTGATTTTAGATAGATTAAACCATTACATTTTATTATGCAGCTGTTATACGCTTACTACTCACACGTTAACAATATGAGACTAAAATAAACAGCTTCACAACATTACACATTTGAATGTATTGAATTCATAGCAAAACACATTTTGTGTGCAACTACCATATAATTATATATATTCTGGATTTAGTCCTATATGAAATGGTATAACTGTGATTTCTTAATGAGGCTGCCCACATTGAATACTGACCCTTAAAGTCAGTTTTTAATCTTAATGAATTTTAATTCATTAGTAGCCTACAGTGATACTTCTCTCTCACATAGTCGATCCTTTTCGCAAAATATGCACTGAACAGGTTTCCGTTATATAATTATGCAACCTAACTGTACCGGTAGCGGACTTTGGATGTATAAACTTGTACAATGCGGAAATATTGGTTTGGTCCGGGCTACTTATATCTCATACAGCGGAAACTTGTTCATTACGAAAAATTTCTGCGAAACAGATTGATTCTGCTATGCACGTTCTACAGTACATTAAAAATCAAACATTGTGAAAAACAAAAAATCTTTTATAAACAAGCTTCAGCTGACTGCATGGTCTGTTACAGACAGGTTTCACTGTAACATGCTGTAGCCTCGACTTCCGTGTTATACCCATATGTCCAATACTGTAATTGAAACCTAATATGTATCAGTATTTTAGCACTGATTGCCTTAGGGTACCTTGACCAAATATTGATCCCTATATAGACATACAATATAATTATCCACGTGAATATCGGTAATATTTGTGCCCCATTATCTGGATAATATACTTCCAAATAATTTAACTGGGAAACGTTCGTATACACTGACCCTCAACATTTTTTTCCGCCCTATTCGAAACAATATGGAATATCTAATATGAGATAGGCCAGTGGCAAACCAAACGTGTTGTCAGGGTCTGCACAGCGAGTATGTGCACGCCAAGTGGTGGTGACAGGCTGGACGAACGTAACTCTAGAAGCCTTTTCAGCAACCAGAAAAGAAGGGAAGGTAGGGGGCATCCAGAAGGGATTGGTGCTTCGATCCACTGTTGGTGCGTCGTCTCTGTCAGCCGGCAGCAGTAGGAGGAGGCCGGGGAGGAGGTGGGTGGGTGGGTGGGTGGGTGGGATTTTCCTTCGATCCATACCCGCACCGCACTACTTTCACGCTGCTCTAGCCTGCAGCACTACACTCTGCGATTTTGCACGCAAAAAGGAAGAAAAAATGGGGGAAGCACCCTCACTGGTAGCATACCCTCGGGAGGTCCGCCTCTCTTTCCAGCTTGCTATTTTATTTCATTTTTTTGTACGCCATCTAAGCAAGGGAGCTTTTCTTTGTGAGGATCCGTGAGCAATGTGTTCCAGGTGAATGCTACCGTCTTGTTGCATATGGAATGGAATTTTTGGGGGAATGATTTCCAACTCTCTGGATGTTTCCAATACTCGGAAAAGAATTCGAGGAATTGTCCAGCCCTCTTGCGATGTCAAAAACACAGCATCACCGATAAAATTTGTCAAGCTTTGGCCATAATGGGGCTTGAGCTCCCTGGAAGCCTCCTGGCTTTACTTAGCAACCCGAAAGTGTTACCGCGACAAGGCGCACTTTTATAATTGCTGGCGAACACGGAATTTTCAGGCGCATCATTGCGTTGAAAATCTCCATTACACTATACATGCAGAGATTTATAACGTAACTGCAGATGCAAGCTTACTTCTAGCAAAAGAGAATCTATGATCAGTCTGCTAGCATCAGCAGGGGAAACATACCCTCGCCTTTTGCACACTCGAAGGAATGACACTTATGAATATGAATGCCCGATGCTTCCCAACAGAACAATTGCAGCTAATAATCTTGCGAGATGATACTACACCCAAGAGGATACCCACCCCTCTTCTTCCTCTGGCTCCTTCCAACCCAACCCTTCCACCAAACTCCTTCTTCTGCACTCGAATGCGCGCGGGTAATTATCGTGCGCACATAGGGAAAAGCGGGAATTATCATAACACTAGACTGCAGTCGACTTGTATTCTTCCGGGCCTGTAATTATCTGCGGAAAGTGCCGCTTCCTTGGAAACGCGGCTCCCAACTTTTCGAGGTGTGCAAATCTGTTTCGCGCAATTAGCTCGGCTTTAGCTCATTGCTTTAGCATTTGGAACCGGGCCTGATGGGCGTGTTGCAAAACCCGAGTGTTTACTGTTTATTCTAGTCCGTCACTATAGTCCTGATCTCTCTCCCTCCCCAGCCCGTACCTTCCGTGGCAAACTCAAACAAAGTTAATAAATGATCAGGGTTGAATGTTCTGAATTTTAAACCGGCTCATGGTGCATCGGTTGACAAAGGAAAGGGGGAGGGGGATGGGGAGGGGGGTATTTTGTCCTCGGGTCACGATAGCAGTGATGGGCCAACTAACGGTGGAGGGAGATAGGCTATGTTTATTTTTTTATCTAGAATGGCGGTTGTGGGGAGGGAAACAAGCGACAGAAGGGAACGTAGCTGGAAAATGCAGACTAGAGTCTCTTGCAAGTCGCATTTTTTAAAAACATTTTCTGTGTCAATTTTACTCTTTTTTTGAGAATAACCTTCCTGCCTTTTATTTACAAGTGCCGCTGTTTTTAGCAAAATGCTTGTTCTTAACAGTGCATGCCTATGCATAATGAAAAAGGGTTGACAGTAAACTGTATATTTCCCACTGCATATAGAAGTCAGTCTGATTCAAAACGTGTGTCGCAGTCATGTGACACAAAATGCAGTGGTTCAGTTACCTACTCCTAGTTGACATGCTGCTGAAAATGCGACGCGACGCCTGCCTATATGTCACATTCATGAAACCTGTCATTGGATTACCTATTATTGCTATATAATGAATTAATTTTACATGTGCATGGCAAAATGTGACAATACAGTATTGTTTGCTCGCAAGCTAATTTTAGATAATTTAAGCCAGGTATGAAATCACAGATGTAAAACGAGAGTCACCCCTATTCTGTTTTGAAATAATTAAACAGAGACAATTCATGCATACGGTTGGATATGGAGCAAGGGTGTGTGTGTGTGTTCAAGTCGGCTCGAATTTACAACCCCCAGACTTTGCAAAGAAGCCACCAAGCTTGCATTAACATTGAAATGAGGAGGCCGTGGGCGACATCCTCTTCATCCCACCTTATCAATTTTACAATAAGGCGGGAAAGCCTCCGCCAAGTACGCATATTGGGAAGGAGGCGGTGGGTCCCAAGCTGCTGTGAGAAAATAATCACCCCTGCCCCCCCTCTCCTCCTCTCCCTCAATTCCAACTGAACCCCCTCCAGCATGGCGACAAACGGAGAGCGGGCAATATTTTCGTTTTATTCCCTTTCCCCTACCGGGAAGAAAATTGAATCTGTTGGTTTCTTTTCAATTCGGTTCCGAATTATA
Source organism: Catajapyx aquilonaris (assembly GCA_000934665.2). Taxonomy (NCBI): domain Eukaryota; kingdom Metazoa; phylum Arthropoda; class Diplura; order Dicellurata; family Japygidae; genus Catajapyx; species Catajapyx aquilonaris. The sequence goes on along the minus strand of KZ538216.1, from coordinate 94,654 downwards.
TACGTTCCGGGCGTATGTGCACCGTTGCATCTTACTTGGGTGGAACAAAACTTAGTTCTTGAAACACGCTTCTCGATTATGGTATAGTTCTGTCAGCCTGTGCTTCAGGGTTTATTGAATTCATACCTGGTGTTGTCATGCGGAAATGATGTGGCTGTATTAGACGATGCTAACTATGTATTTCAAAGTATGAACTTCAGACCCTTAGGCACTATGTAGAAATCAGTCGCAAATGTTTTATTGCATTTACTGTGTATGTTGAGGATAGTATACGCCTGTCGTGGTAAAATATAACCTGTATCGAGTCTAGGGTTGTATGCACAGGTGGGACTTGTACAAGAGAGAGCGGGGGTTATGTGGATGCAAGGGTGCGGTTTGTCTATAGAACGGTTGTTGGAATGACGCTAAGCATATAATTTTAGTGGGGGATATGAAACGTGATAGTCTACTATAAAAACATGTGATTCTTGACATTACTGGGGAATTGTTTGGGAAAGTGCTATATGCCGCTTTTCTACACACCTCGTCGCTCGTCGCTTGTTTTACTGGAAAAGTAAACCATTTCAGAAGAGGCTTTAGTATGCACTCGCTGTACTGGTAGTCTGTATAACCGACAGGATAATGTTACATAACTTGCAAAATTATTGCTTGTAATAGTCGACACACACACATGAACATTGATTTTTTTTGGTCTGAAATCATATTGATATCTCAGTATCGTGTGACATTTTCATCACATGTTCCTGTAGCGTAACACTACATCTTCCACCGGAACGAGCAAATTCCCAGCCCAACTGTGACAAAATCAGAATACTCCATTATTGCATAGTGCACCGAATGAGTCGAACGTGAAGGTCCCAAGTGGTTGAAAACATGTCGGGGAGCGTTGCATTGAATGAAATTTGGTCGATAAACCGGTGGAAACTGGTGGCCCTCCCAATTGAAAGTAAGCAGTAGTGAACATCTTTTGAAGCACAGCACGGAGCCTCCCTGTGTAGCTTCCGCGCATCAACTACATTGTACCGTTATTGATTCTATTTAACACACCGATAATCCTGAAGCGACGGATATAAAGCATGCAACACGGCTTTGTATTTTTTTTTTGGAGAGCAAATAAAATGCGCTAGCATGGAGGCAAAAAAAACAAATGGATAGTCCCAGAGGCCCTTTTTTCGCTGCGGAGATGGTAAAGGGCAGTTTTTCGAGGTGCCTCGCGCTTCTCTGAAGAGATGCCAAAGTGTTTCACTTCGTTATCTGCTCCCGGGGTTCCAGTGGGATATTTGCCCTCGAGATTTACTGTACGAGGCAAGGCTGAAATTGAATCGGTTACTAGGTAGTGCTATGTCAAAAAGAATCCTTTTATTTTGGACTAATGAATGGTGGGGAAAGGAGGCTATACGGACAATGCAATTGACTCCGTCTTGAATGTAACAGATAATCGATAGACTAATATTCTTGGCTGAGGGGATTACTACTTGGTGCTTGACACTGTCTTATTTTTTCGATGCGGCTTCAGAACAGTATAGATAACGAAGGCAGTGGAAAGTTTGCTCAATTTGGGGTCTTCAATTTGAATAGGATAATGCAGTTTATTTTTAAAGAAGAGAATGTGTTTTCTTTAGGCCGGGTTGCACCGGCTCCCGGAAAATTTGTCTGGCCGAAGAAGAGCCAGGATAGTTTGTTATTCATTGTTGACAGAATTGTTGACAACAATGAATAAAAAACTATCCTGGCTCTTCTTCGGCGGGAGTCGATGCAACCCGGCCTTAATATCAATAGCTAACTACGGTAGATGTTGCTTTTTTCAACCCTGGAGAAACCTCACAAGTACTCAGCCTTTCTCCGGTTATTATTGGTGAGAGCTTGTGAACATAGTTCGATCCGATGCTTCTACCAGGGACTGTCAACGCATTTGGGGGAAAAAGTGTCAAGCCCGGCAATAAGTGAACAATGACCTGAAATGAGGGTAGCTGAAAAGCGGACACATATAGGAAAGAAATGTGAGGTTTGGGAGCCCGAGCGTAATTTCCGCCATCCAAACCTCCCCATCCTCTCCATCCCCCCCTAGAATTTGCCTGATTCGACGCCCTCCCCAAACACCCTGATTGCTCATAATTTCCATATCTGCCATTGCATATATCGATTACTAATTATTCCTATGTGACACCTCTGCATTATACGCAGGTGGCACCGCTCGTGCGGCACACTCAAATAATTAGGTTGCTTGCGCTGGCAGGAGAGGGGGCAGGGGCAACACAGGGGGCACCATTGTGAGTCTGACTGTAATAGCCAATTTATTTTATTAGAAAGCCATCGAATAGAGTTGTACATGAATGATTATACCGCACCGGGTGCGACACCCGTGTTGATTACATGTCAGGGAGTTTCTGGGAACCAGATTGAAGCTGCTGAATTAGACGAGAGGTGGGGGTGTTGTCCCTGGCTTAAAATGGATGTACACCACTGGCAGAGTGAAGCCTGTGGAGCTTCTCCTCGGGTGGTGTCATTTAGTCAGGCACCTTGCGGTCGGGCCGCACCGGAATTGGCGGGAGAGGTCCCTATTCCAAGAAGGGGGGGTGCCTCTATTTAGAAGGAAGGGGGGGTCCATTTGGGATGCACTTTCCCCCTTAGCTCTACCTCCCATCCTCCTAGATGAGCTGTCTGGCTCAGTGGGTGCCAAGCGACGCCCCCGTCTTTTGCCTGCCATTTGCCCACCGCCTTAAACACTCCGATCCTCTTCCCCTGCGGCTTTCTCCGCGCCAATTTACCCCTCAATGCTCTGCTTTCAAAGAAATAAGCCTCCTCCGAATGACAAGCAGCCAGCCATCCCCCAGCATGCCTCACTTCCAACCTCGGCCTTATGCAGTCTGTTGAAGGAGAGGGGAAAAAAAGGACGTCTGAGGTTGGAGTAATGGTGCTTGAATCGCCTGTTATTGCCACGCTCGGCATTTATAACATGCTTGGACAAAATACTCAAATCACGTGGAAATTATACGAACCAGTTGTAAATATGATTCCTCGCAGATTTGAATCCATCATGAAGGCTACTGAAAAGTTGAGCAGCTACTTGACGCACTCTTGAAGCACACAGGTAGCCTTTGTGTGGTTGGCAGAATGGAGCATAGACAAGACGATTAGAGCTGCGAGCCTGGCGCGTCCCTCCCTGGGTGGACAAGGTGCTTCCTTTTCTGTCCTCTGACAAGAGTATTGATGTGTAGGACCCGGGTAGGAGCGGCAGCCATCAATTGTGCCATGACAAGGAGCATTGTGGGAACAAAGTAGCAGCAGGTATGCCGTTCCCATGCATTTGGCTGCAATAGCCCCCGCCGCTTGCCTACTACCCTTTTCTCAGCGAGCCCTCGCCATCTGATTAAGCTCCGCTGCTCTCCAAATACAATGGCCAGGATCCCCCGCCGAGAACAACAGAACCCACCTTCCGTGACATTGGGTCAGACTAAGACCACTCTTGTGCAGCCCCGATTCATCACCCTTTAGTTGCGAATTACTCCCAACTTTGTGACCACTCATGATATGGTTGCTATCTCCGCACGGCCTCCCTCCCTCCCCTGTTTCAAAAGCGGGTTAGCACGTGAAAGGATGCACTTGTTCTCTTGTACAGTCTTATCGAGAGTGTGACGGGGGCGGTGTAGTGCGGAACACGAGCACAATTGTTGCAGGAAGTGTTTTATATTCGGCTTGTAAATTGAAGCCTAGAACTATTGTGTTGCAGGCTTGCCGGCAATGGGATACTGACTCAGGTGCAATTTTCACTGCTGATATTATGAGTCTGTTAAAGGATTGTTAAATTCAGTAACATTGTGTGTCACAGGAATGCGAAATAACGCTTTTGTGGATTCTTTTACCTGCACATAAATTCGGGACATTATATTTATGAAATAAGGCTAAGCGATTTGGCGGAGATCATCCTACATATTCACTGGCCGGGTGAATAATACTGACGATTACTCTTTACAGTATATTAACGGGATTTCGAAGTCTACGTTAGCAAAAACATACGATTAATTCCACAAGTTTGCAAGCGACATATCACTTTGTGTAGCATAGAGCGGTGTATAGTACAGTACAATCATGCCAGGTGCAGCCAAACTAAGGTGCTAAAAATATGACTGAATCGTGTGAAGCGACTGATTACACAGGCTTACTTTGTAAAATCAAGTAGCCATGCATTACATAGCCATAGACAGCACAAATAGGCATGCAATGTATAAACAATGGTAAAAGTGAGCAGAAGATTATCAGTAACTGTATAGTGAATGATTACAATAACATATTACATACACTCTTTAAAAGAAATATATTACAAGTGAGTGTAAGCCTTCTTTGTTGAAGTACAGCATGTGGACACACTTTATCATAAACGTAGGTACCATTTAATTGAATCAGCATGCAGCTGCACGTTTGTCCCATGTTGGTGAAATGAAGCTATGAAACTACTGATAGCACTACACAGTAACTTAGACCTGACTTGGTCACGATCATGTGTCCTCTAATTTTATGCCGCTTTTTTGACAAAGTGCATGAACCCTTTGAACTCTGTAACAAAAAAATGCGTGACTGCTTTGTTATAATATATCACACCATACATCCCCCCATTTTGTCAGCCAAATTACTGAGCATGCGATCATTGCGTGGCAAAGACAAAGGCAGAGCAAACCACACATTGGGGCTGCTGTTGCAATGTATGGTAAATCATTGACAGTGCCAGTATTGTGAGATGTAGTTGAGGTAATGTAATAATTATTTAATTCCACCTGGTAACTAAACAATTAATACAAATATTTACAGTAGCATTAGTGTATGAATGAATCCAAAAGTCCTTTTATTTCCCATGCCAGGCCTCATTATTATTGCAACATAAAGCCGTTGAATATGTGTATCAAGCCTAACGATTAATTTACAAAATTGTACTGTTGTACACAGGAGGCATGATTTGATCCTGGGGACACCGAGTTTATGGCATAACAAAAAGCCTCCCTCCTCTCCTGTACAGAATTATACGGGCCTAATTGGGGGTTACTCCGGCGACGACCATGACGTACCCTGCAGTATGGTAGGGGGGAAAAATCCTATTAGTTCCAAGCAACTGTGCATTCAATTTTGTGCTTTAGGCTTTAGATGTAACAGTACAAATGCATATGTCTGCCGAGAAAATAACATACAGTGCTGTGGGGATTTTCAAACTTTTTGTCGTCATGGGACTCTCAATTTTTGGGAAAAGCTGAAAGGGAAGCTTCTCCCAGTGGTCCAAATTGTGATTGACCACGAACATTATCAGTGGTTTGCTCTCTGCATGAAAGGTCAGCATGGTGTAACAGAGTCTTTTATTATAGTGTTTGCGAATTTTATGCTTAGCTTCTGTATGGTTCTATAGTCATTCAAGATGATTTTTAAATATTAAAGTGTCACTTGCCCAGTGTCGCCTCTATATTAAGATCGAGGGGCTAACTACTTCGTGGAACCGGTGTACAGGGTACCGCTGGAACCGGCTTGGAACTGGGTGGAACCACCCGCGGTTTCAGGATCTAGTGTACACTTTTTGGGGGAGTTGTTAGCCCTTTGATTAAGATAATAATATTATGTTCAAAAACGCGGTGTCGAATATCCTGTATACTGTGTATAGTACTGAATCCATTGAGCGAGAAAGTGTCATTTACTTACAATAAAAATAAATTGTAGTAATTTTTGGTGCTAATTTAAGCTGCTGTTACATCAGATAGAGTGAGGAATCGTCAAAAAAGATCAACTCTGCTTCACAATAAAAACGTTCTCAACAACGCGAAGTGGTGGCGTCGATCAAATGACACGTCCCCAGCATAATACTGCTCTAGTAATATTTAAAAATTTACCTTACAAAGTTTATGATAGAACTCACAGACAACCTACATAATGCGTGCAGTATGCAGTGTTATACATATCAGCCTATAATTACAGGGGTCAAATAATCCGCACACTATTATTCTGCACGCCTCCAAACTATATCTGCATGAGATGTAGAACAGTAGAACATAGCCTTCTCAGGCAGCTATACAAACTAAATATCTACTGTAATATTGTTACAACTCCATAGGAATTTATTTCAGGGCACATTACACTGCGACGGTGTTTCAAAAATAGGCTAAATATACTGTTAGTAACTACGTATATCTAGCTTCCAAACTCCAGAGTATGTATTGATTTTCAAAAGCAGTAATGTTGCAAAAATAGAAACATTTTAATTTGTAATGATTCACCACCTTTTTCCTTCACCCCCACCGCTTTTTATGATATTCAGTGTATCTGCAGTAGCCTAGCCTATTACTTAGATTTTTTGAGGCACAGAGTACATAAAAGTGTTCAAATCCTAAAAATTAAAATTTTATAATGTCCACTTTAAATTAGATTTTTGAAATGCAGTACAAGTAAAAACAAGTACGTTCGTGTGAAATTTAAAAAATTCAGGCTGCCATAATATACAGAATAGTTGAGTCAATATTAGTCACTTTTTTCAAGATATCTGTTAATATAATAACGTAATTAAATCATATTAATACGTATAAATTTCAATACTGCCTTAATAGGGTATGCGACCAGGGGCACAATAGCGGGCCTTCTCACGTCGATATCACTGCTCAAACTCCGTATACTTCATCCATGAGAGAACGTCGAGATGCGCTTTACCTTCTTGACGGCCCGAAAAGCTTGTATAGAAAAGTCTTTTTCAACATGGGGAAGAACCAAAAGGTCACATGGGGCAAGCCCGGAGCTCTGTGTGTATATATACACACCATATTTTTGCCTCTGTAAGCACAAAAGAAATAGATAATACTCTCGTCAGGGGGAATTACAAAGCAATGCCCAACAAGTGCCCTGCCATTTGAGCTAACTGGGCTTAAGCGCCTTTATGATGTTCGTAATGAAAGCGAAGCTCCTAGGATCACAAGTATCTATACAGCATATGAACTAGACAACAACAGAAGTTTTAATTAGAGGTGGCTGCTTGTTACCTAACCGAGACAGAAAATATTTTTCTAAAGGAAGCCAACATATTGGGTCAGGTAGGCTATACTCTACACCTTCGCAAATAATTACCCACGAATTGCGGAACACGTTTGAAAACCATAGCTCCACAGCACACAGCAGGTGTACGAGTATAATCCGATCTAATGATTGGCATTTAATGTCACAAGCGTTACCATGGGAACAAATGCCGGCGAATCTAGCAAGCCTAGATGTTTGCCCCCTCACCAGCAGCCATTTTTTTTGTTCATATCCCCTCCAAAAATGCCTGGCATAACTTGTCCATCACCCTTCAACAGTGCCGCCGGTTTTCATAACAAGGTCTTGACGGGTTTTTGAGCCTCATCACCAGGGTGACAAAGAACTTGTTTTGTTGCACCCACAAGCCATTAGTACGGGTCGCAGTCAAACTGTCCCATCGATTAGGTGATAGGTATTCGTTACAATGAAGTTCGCATTGAAGGCTGACAAATAGTTCATATGCGTCGCCGTATGGGGGAGGCTACTTAATGTGGCCATATGTTGGAGTCACGATTCGCTGGACGCGTAATCACCCGCGACAAATGCTACGCGCTACATGAGTGCTGTGGAAATAATCGGGCTCCTAATATCCGACTCGGTTAATATTTGGCATTCACTGGGCAATATATCGTGCCGGGGCTCCTCTTCCTAGTCCGGATTGATACAACAGATGAGCGGAAGCTTTGTCATTCGCACACTATCAAAATAAAAACCCTAATTACCAAGACCGCTTTGAATGTAATCCATCACGTGAGCAGCATGTGGGGGTAATGCGTGCGGTGATGGTTTGATGAATGCACACTCATTTTTGGGGGGGGGGGGGGG
>KZ538216.1:60091-86771 GCA_000934665.2 Catajapyx aquilonaris | reverse complement strand
GGGGGGGGGGGGGGGAACTGTTGGGTGTGTTTGTGTCCTCTTTTTAGTGGGTGCTCAGGCCATTTCTGCATGGTGTATACCTCGTTTTAGGAAAATGATAACTGTACCTTGTTGTGGGCGTTGGGGTTACAATGCGCGCATACTCTGCATACATCTGCAAATAATGAAGACTGGCTGGGAGTTTGCGAGTGGGTGATGTATACTATTCATAATGAAATGGTTTAGAGATAAATCTGAGCACATTTTCTAAGCTTCGAGGCAATATGCCACTCGGTTGGATCCTATAATACGTATTATTATCTCTAGTAAGCAGACTGGTAATGGGATAAGTAACCTGTATCCTAGTCTGCATTAGGAGCTTTCCTAGGAAGTGATTATTCTGGGGGTCCTGTACTTGTAAGTAGATATTCGATAACCACGATGCTGAGCTTGTCAGTCAGCTAACAGTTTTTAAAGCTGACATTTAGTTTGGCAAGATTTGCATCAGCTATAGTATAAATCAAGCATACAATATTACTTCCCTACTAAATAGCGATTTAAACTACTAAACTACTTATTATGAAATTTGCAGAGTAACCTTTAGGGGTGATTAAACATATTTAATACTAATATTAGGTTTAAGCATACCTTCAAATTATTTGTTGCAATTTCCAGCTTAAAACCTGCATCCTAGACCATTTTGTTAGTTTGTTTTGCGAATTTTTCATCGGTGGCCAGATATCGAGCTTTGCTTTCTCTCTTTTTTTACGCAGTTCATCTTGTAATTGAAGTCAGCTCGCAAAAGTACCCCAGCGTGCGATCAGCCTTCCTAAAACAGCTTTTCCGCTCTTCGGGCACACACGTGCTGCATCCAAGCTGACAAAAAAGGCACGCGCAAATTACAGCAGTTGCCATCAAGTATGGCAGTTCTGAGCTTGGGGCTCTCCGAATGATGCCATTGCCGGAGATGAAGTTGTCCTATTTAATGTCGGTCATACTAGTGCGCCGCGCAGGAAATTATCCAGTTGGTCGCTTTCCAAAGCTACAGCCCCCGAGTGTCCAACCTGGTATCAAGAACTGATATTTGACACAACTTCTCTCCTGATTGATGCAAATTTTGGTCAAAATTGGCCATGAGGAGTGTTTGGTACGGGCTGTCCAAAGATGGCAGCTTTTGTTAGGGTAGGGAAATGAGGCTGGTAATTTGGAAGGGTGGCGTCCAGACGGAGACGACAGATCGGCTTTGCTCGGTCCAAATGGGCGGTCTGCTGGAAGAGCCAGGTGCAGTGGTCCTCAGGGAAAATGGGGGCGGGAGGGGGGCCAAGAGGATCTTGGGGACATCCACGCCCGATGTAGCTAACGAACTGGAATGACTAATGGACAAAAGGGTGACCTGCACCTCCCCCCACCCTCCCCCCCAGGCCAGTCCCTATGTTGACACTACGGCTCAGGCCACTATACGGCGGATAATTTGGACCCATTTGCACAGATACATCCGAGTGGCAACTGCAAAAATCGAGTTCGGTTGCAAAAATAAATATCTGACACAGGGGCGCAAACAGTTAAACATGCACATTTTGATCGCCCCCATGGTGCCCTCAAAATATGCGATCATTAAATATGGCTTGGCGCTAGGAAATATGCGTGGCAGCCAATATTAAAAAATTCCCGACGGATTCAGTGTCAGTCATTTGATTCGCTTTAGGGCCTCGAGATCCTGTTGAGACCCATCCAACATGGCGATTTGCGTGACCATTTTCAGTTGTGGGAAAGAAAGGCATGTGCGTTGGCGCCATCTTGGAGAGACTGGGAGCTATTAGCGAAACATTTGGTCGGTTGGAAAGGGGAGGGTGGGGGGACAAGTATGGAGGCGTGGGAAATGGTCCGCACGTATAATCTTCCTATTTTTCTTCCCCCCTATTTTCCCCTCTGGCCATTACATTCTTTTTTAGAGGAAGAAAATGTCAAGTGTGAAAGTGTCCCTTGGGATTTAAAGTTGGCTGGGATGCAGCGAAGAACATTGGAAGGACATAATTGAATCTCTGGCCCTAATTGCTGCCGATAGAACCGGGTCGCGGAGGGTGCTCAGGAGGGTGGGGTGGCCTTAGCTAACGAGGTGACTCACCCTCTACCACTTCCCATTCCTGCCATACGGAGGAGTACACTATGGTTCTGTCCTCCCCAGCCCCCTACCACTAGAGCATATGACATTTTATCCGCAGGGACAATCGAGGGATATCAGTTAAGAGGGGGTCCTCTCCAAAATGTGAATTCCTCCTGCCACATTGACTATTTTCCCATGGTTTGTTTCCAACAATAGGCCCCTTTGAATATTGAAAATGCTTTTCCCTTTATGACTGGAACACCGATTTATACTTGTTAAGAATTAATGTAATTCATTCGGAATTAGGAATGCAACATCGCCTGAGCTATTTTAATGGCTTTGAAATGTTTGTTGACAACCATAAACCCGTACTATCCGCTTTTAGCTTACAGTTTATGGCGATGGTACCAAAAAAAAACCCCCACGCTAATTGCTTCGTCAACTAGGCATCTAGGTCAAACGAGAGGATTCATAATTTACGCTGCATTTTCAGGTCGACGCTCAGATTGGCTTTCCGGAACCGAGATAACAAGGCTTGTTTTGTAACGTACCTGCGCTACTAATAGATGTAATAATCACTGTGTGAAGCTCTCTCTCTCTATCTCTCTCTCTCTCTCCCTCTCTCTCTCTCTCTCTTTCAAAAAAGAAACTGTTTTTAACACCTATCACGAGATTGCTCCCATCTTTTTATGATTAAACAATTTTGAAATATTTTTCCGCATCTTTTTCTACCTTAATACCGCTTCACAAACTAGGCGTTGCGAAAGCGGAGCGAAATGCCGGTTTTACAAACTCGGATTTGCCCGAGCGGGGCGCGAAAAATTTGCGAAGGGCTATTTACAAATGTTGCGTGCGATGACCGAGTGCGAGTGTTGCGCTGGCGTCCAACCGGGTGAACTTTCTGCGTGCGATGTTGCCTTTCGCAACGGCGAGTTTGAGAAGCGGCCTTTAGGCAAGAAATAAAATTGTCTCGAAACACAATTTGTCGCAACCCTTGACACGCTTTGTTTACGCCCGAGTTTCCATAGCACTACCTTCCTGAAGAACCCAGAGGTTCCTTTGCCCTGGTCATGACACAACCCGATAAAAGTGAAAATAAGATTGCGATGGAGGAGTGGCGCCTGAGGGGAGGCTGAGATTTGGGGATCTCCCCCCCCCCCCTGCCCCCCTCTTTGTTACGGAGTAATAAAGCGAGCTTCGAGCTGGAGGGAACCCGAATTGCACCTTCAGAGCAAACAGTAGCGGTTGTGTCCGCAGCAATAAAGAGCAGCTGCGTGACCAATTTCCAATTGAATAATCCAATCAGATGACGAATCACTTTTGAAGCTCAGCCGCCATGTTTGGGCGCGAATCTTCATTTGACATGTGGACTTGGGAAGTTTCCCCGCCTCCTACACATACACATCCGCACACGACAATTCCTCTTCGGTACAGTAGCTGTTTTAGCAATCCGACCAGTGTGTGATTACCATGATTACTTTTGACTGCAGCCAAATGATGATAATGTGAACTGCGTCTAATGAGGGTTGGACTGGGCACGGAAGGGAGGGGTAGGCCATCATGAACTTGATTACCCGGCGAGGTTGGCTTTGGAGATTGGCGCCAAATAGGGGGTGGAAAAGGGGAGTAGGGAGGGGGGTCTTTGGGGAACGCTAATAATGTCATTGAGCAGACGCGATTACGAGCTCATGGAGGGAATATTACCCCGTTGGATCTGTTGGGGCGAGTCCTGCACACTGTCCGAAGTGATAAATACACTATTTCCCGGACTCGATTTGCAACATTGCGACCAGGTGAGAAGAGCCGGTTGTATAGTTTAACGTGCCGGAGTACTACAACCGCCAGCCTCCCCACTCTCAATTAACTGGCACTTTGTCCTTTGTGGCTGTTTGCCATGTCCGAGCCCGGAAAGAAAGGGGTTGGAGTGGAGTCACGCAGAGCAATGCACACTTTGATATCATCGTCGTCCAATTTTCGAGTCTCTGGAAGCAAATGTTGTGGTAAGTACGACGCGTGTAAGCAAACCTCGGAAGTCATCACATTTACAGAAACACTGCTTGTAACAGGTTTTATGTGGGGAACAATATGATCGTGCCTGGACTGATTATTCCAGGCGGCCATGTCAACATTTTGTGCACGGACAAGCATGGTCTGATTAGAATGGTTGAACGAAGCCACAGTGGCCAATATTCTTTTGCTTGTTTCTAGTTACCTGTCCGGAAAACTCCGGCTTGATTTAGTCGCTAGCTGCCAGCCCACCCCTCGCACGGATCTTGCCTTGATATAATGGTGTAACAGTCGTCCGCAGGCGGCACCCCAGCACTTGGGAAGACGGCAATACTCCCTAAATTCCTCACTAATTCTTCCGCCAAGGCCGATGCTTACGGTGAGTTTCCGGGGCCACGCGGGGCTTGTTCCATGCACAATATTCCCATGAATCACTTGGAGTAGAACTTTGTTACCGAGTCTTAACGTGCCTGCAAAGTGCAAACCTTCCCCCTCCACCCAGTCGTACCCTAAATAATAGCTGACAGCCTGCAGGCTATGTTCAATTTTGAAGGTAGGTTACGGAGGTGTGCAAGAACTCAGCGTTTCAGCCTTGAAAGGAGGGCCTCTAAAAGCGATCAAGTGCAACAGTCGGGGGCAAAGTGCTGGAGATGAAGAGGCTGTCTTCAGTATATGTGGGAGTAGCACATACAGAAAACGATGAATCAGTAATTCTACCGTCGCTGATTCATGAATCAGTAGTTCTACAGTCGCTGATTCATGAATCAGTAGATCTACAGTCGCTGATTCATGAATCAGTAGTTCTACAGTCGCTGATTCATGAATCAGTAGATCTACAGTCGTTGATTCATGTTCTGGTATGTGGAATTGTAGGAATGCACCGTGAAATTTCTTGAATAATTTCTGCTTGAACGTCTATAGAATTAAAAGCATTGAAATCAACTCTAAGAAGTCGAATTGAACCTGAACAAATGGATAGATCGATTCCTTTTCAGTCTTTGGATCGAAATGGAAATGGGGACCAGAACTCAAGTAAGGTCTCAAAGACCGGACTCTACAATGCAAGGCTGGATCGTTGAAGGATCGACTTCTATACGGATTGTAGTAAATATCTGGAGCTTTCCCCCTAACGGAAACCGGAATGAAAGACTAGAAACCTTTTTGCGTCTTAAATCAGTGCCAGGCACTGGCATATATGGGTCCTAGACCGCTCATTTATTGTTAGGCTTTGACGATAGATGGTGCCTACTGAGTTAGAGATTTGATGATTACATTTGTACTGTAGAGCAGTAACAATTGCCATTGTGATTGCTCTTCACTGTATCAGGGTCGAGTGTAAATTCAATGTTAATTTTATCCCTCTAAGTCTATACAGTGATACTGTACACACACTCCTGGAGAACTGCCATAGTAATGCACTATCGTCACATTTCACTGAAAATACAATAAGCGCAAGTGTTAAAGGGAATTTGCAAGTAACAATGAGTTTTCCCACGACGCGAGTTTTCCACTGAGAGGCGTAAACATGTCGAGTTTGTAAAGCGACCAGCGGATTTTCCATGAAGTGGGGTCATGCTCCCGTTGTCCGTAATCCTTGTTGGAAACGCCAGGCCCTTCTGCGTAAAATACCGCTTGGTTTCTTCAGGTTTAATTGTTGGACAAGTGGTCTACAGCTAAATGCGCAGTATATATCTGTCCACTGCTCTCGGAAGGGAGGATAGTTACCAAAATTAGCAGAGTAGTAGGTACGTATAGAAATAATGTGACCAAAATCATTCTGAGCAATTTTATTCGTGCTAAAAAAAAGAACGAAAATAGAAGCCCCTACACGGAAGGTGATGTTATATCTGGACTTTTATTTTGGAACACGTTTCTGTCAGTGCTAAGCGTAAGAGAGTGGGATAATTTTTCACCGGAACTAGTTAGCGACTGTACATGACGGATAGAAATGACTTAACATACTGCGAAGTGGAAAGTTTCTCAAAATCAATAATAAGTGCATATAAGTGGCTCTCAAATTCTTTTATGGACTAAAGTTCAGTCATGTTGCAGGAAGGTAAAATATATATGCGCAATGTAATTTTAAAAAGAGTAGACTCATATAGCTTCATCATTAAATATTAGTGTGACAACTTTTTCCAGACCAGAACTAAAACGTAGAGAGGAATGACCTGCACACACACTCAAAATGTCATGTAATTTTCGGTCGAATTTTGGGTTTATAAGCACTTACCCTATAATTATATAGTCTTAACTGTATTTTAACCCCACATGAGTTACGCTCATAGAGTGCACTTTTGTGTGGGTTTGTCAACTAATGAAACGCACCGTCGAATTAACCAAGTCTTTTTATCAAACGAAAAACTGTTATTCGACTGTGTAATGTAAAAGCGGACCTAATACTGGACCCAAAGGGCGGAACAACCCATTAAACGTGGTTAGGATAATTAATTCTTTTAGCTAATGCATTGTTTAAAATTAAACACAGCTATTATTACTTTCATGTTTATGTACGAAGACTTTGGCAACAGCAGCGAGTCCATAGAAAATCTAGCCCACTTTTTATTACAGCAGACGCGATCACTTCTATACTAGTGCAAACAAAACCCACCGAGAAAGCATTAACAAATTTTTTTTCCCAACCCAATTACAAAAAGTGCTGGCGACTTGCTTCTCTTCTGTGTACTTAAGTGAAGGCAAGTCCAGCGTGGTAGTTTGACAGTCGCTTAGTTACAGGGAAGCCACAAAGAATAATCACGTTTGCGTTCAGCATGGTCTCTCTTCAAAGGATAAACCATTGGTTAATTAGCATGTTCTACAAAGACATGTAACCAGTTTTGTTTTCCTCTCGCTCACATTGTAATGCGGCAGGTAGGCAACAGAAATGGTAAAACAAAGCAGACCAACCGCTTTTTTAAAACGCAACATAGCGTCAACGTGTACACACACACAGAAAGAGTTATGATGTGTGCAAAATGGCCTCCCCCAAAAAACCCATTTGTAACTAGAATCTTCCCCATCCTTCTTTTCATAAAATGGATTTAAATTTCCTGATTTGTAAAAAGAATTGAACATCCGTGGAGAGATTGATGCGAAATAACGACCAATGTCTTCTCCCCCTTTTTCCATTTCCCGCCAAATACGACCACACATCTGGGTCGTGCTCCCCATTCTTCCCTTTTTTGTATATACCGTATATATTTTTTTAAAAGAAAGAGGTGGGGGTGTGTAGGTTTTTGTGTGCCAAACGGATACCCCCAGATATTTATCGTTTCTTGTTTGTTCTCGTTGGTCATGCAGTCGTAAAGAAAAAATTTATTAGGCCATTAAAAGCGCTACAATTGCCTCTCTGGGTGAAGGAAGCTCGCAAAGAAAGTACCACACCTCACGATATCGAATGCAATATAGGAAAGGTCGGTGGCAGTTTGTGCCAAAGAAAAATCCAAGTCATGCATCTCGGGGGCAATTTGGAGCCATTAGTAAAGCCCTTTTATTGAATTCAAGTGTAGTCCGTGGGTGGGGGACGGAGAAGCTGGGAGAGTGGAAGTGTGTAAGGTAGCAGCATGATGAGTCGTGGCAATTTCTTTGGGGTTCCCAAGCTACCAATTCACGAGTTGGATCCACATGAATTTTTAAAAACATGTGTCCAGATTGGTGGACGACTACAGGGTGTCATGAAAATTCAGATCGGGAATGGAGAAACACTGGGACTCTCCCACTTCCCAATGTCACATATGTCTAGGCCAATGTGGCGTAGGGAGATGGGGGTGTACAACCACAACATCCATTTTGGGGCTCCCCATTCGACTCGTGCCAACGTGTTCTGGCCGACAGGTGCTGCTGGTGCAAAATAATCGTTCATTTTGAAAAGCGGAGCTCGGTGAGCGAATTGATTCTGTCTGGCCCCGGCTTAATAGTAATACTGGGGAGGGCGCACGGTCAATCGAACTGTATTGACCTATGGCTAATCATTTATGCGGACTACTAAACGCATTTTGCATTAATGCTGCACGGATGCATTTAGTCGCTCACCCGTAAAAGTGTTAATGAAAATCTAATCACTTTTGTTTCTACCCTTGTACTACTTGAGTTCTGATAAATTTTGAGCAATTATAGCCAGTTCTGGAAGGTTAAAGCTCCCTTTCTGGGTATGTTTGCAGTGTGAATTCGTCTCTCAAGGAAAACTCAACCGTAATCTGCTTAATGAATCGTTTACCTCCGCAGGTTAGTTTTTAGCTGCCGGAGTGTACTGCACTTAGTCCAGTTCAAGGCAAACACATTCATTCCTGCCTCACTGGGGCAAACTTGGGTCTATATACAAATTAATTTACTCTCGAACGCGACATGTGACACGAGTTAATTACCACTCAGGTTCATTGGCTTCCACAAGCGTTGATAATTTTTTACGGGCTTATGGATTTTTTTTGAACGTTTTTGTGAATCCGTAAGGCCTCCTGGGAAATGCGCGCAATAGATAATATCATTTTGTGGTCGCCATTTCTCAAATTAAAAATCGGGAAAATAAGAAAAATTGCATTAGTGGAAATAATGAGAGCATAATTTATCGCTTCTCTTTGCCACTGCTTTGCCGCACAAATCCTAGTACAGTAAGTTGCAACTAAACACCAAAAGGCGTAGCCTACATCAGTTTGTGGTTGCACATATCTGCTGAGTCCGCATTAAAAGGGGGTAATTAAATTAAGTTAAATGTTACTTTGAAGTTATGTTGAATGTACAGGTTTCTAAATCCCACATTTTGGGTATTTATACTCAAAATGTGCAGGTTTCGGACGTTACCGCAATCAGCGGCATATAAGCCATCAGTATGCCAAGTTTCAGGTCTCTCAGTAGTCCGGAAGTGGGTTAGATAGCCGTGATGTACATATATACCAAAAAACGTTTTGTTTTATATATTATAAATACTATATTTGAATGAAAATAATCGATAACATGACCATACCATAAGCACCGGCATATCAGATGTATGTGATTTCATACAAGCAGGAAACTTCTGTGGCCACGAGCTACTGCAATGTGCGAAGTGGAAAAAAATAGAAGGGAACCCACCGATACCTGAATTAATCGTGGGTAATAATTTATAGTCGCGCACAGAGCAGTAATAGAATCGCAGCTTTTGGGAGCAAGACTAATGAATAACTAGTGCGCTAGAATGATAAGTGGCCGCATTATCCCCAGGAGTAGTTGCAACATAATTTGTTGGTAGCATTATATGGGTGGGGTGCACTTCATGTGGCGGAATGGAATTTTCTTTTTCCCCCAACTGCGCTGTTGGGTTAGTAATGGCCACATGTGCTGATGCTCTATCTGCACTGACCAATCCGAACGCGGCTCCACCGACCTCAGTGGGAGCCGGCTGGAATAATATTTATTACTACATTATTATGGGGAGCCTGGACGACATTTTCGGCTGAACATGTATTCAGGCGTATGGAAAATATTATTGGCGGTTTCAGCGGTACAAGTGTCATGTTGTAAATAAACAACCGAAGCATTATTGTCCGGATTGCTGTTTGGGTTTGATAACACGATGTGTAAACCTGGTTGGAGTATATTCTACGCGCGGTGTTTTGTCTGCATCTGGCTCACAATTTGCTTGTTGAAAAAAAATCGCTGCTATTACTCACACTGATATTTTTAAAAGTCGCTTGTTATCAGTTCCGCACTGTTTGCAAAAAAAAAAGCCACTTGAAACTTTCAACTGCTCTTGTTATTTACCATTCCTGCACCTTTCTGCTTAACGACCCTCAGTGCCTGAAAAGTCGCTGCTTGTTATTTCCTGCCCCTTTTTCACCCTTTCTTTTCNGAAATGCAAGAATGCATTTGTATGCATGGTGTAAGAGGCGAGAAACAAAGGGAGAGCGTAAACTCCCGTTCTATTTGGGGATGGATGCAGATGTTGACGCTTCATTATCTTCCGAGACGACACCAATCTGCATGAAAAAACAGCAATAAGGCATTTCATATCCACACCATCTGCGGGAGCGTCAAACTATTGACGTGGGATTTACAGCTGCTTCGAGCCGTCTCGACCCAGTTTGGAAAGTCTCTGTAGATGGAAATGAAAATCGTTTCCAATGGAATAAGAGGGGGGGAGGGGGAGGAGAGAAGAAAGAAATGGGGAAGAAAAAATGGCTCCGGTATTTTAAGGGGCGGTCTGGCCCTCCTGCTGGGAAGGAGAATCTTTAAGACTTTCTCTCCTTGGCGAGTCATAACTTTGTGTGTGGTGCACAGATGGAGGATACTCTTTCTGCCTCCCACTTCCTTCTAGCTCCGGAGTATGTCCATTTGAAGGTGGAAAGGATAGGCCTTGCGATGCAAGCCCAAATGGCTGAGACAGCCGTACTGGTAGGGTTCACATGCAGCTGGGAGAGCGGACGCATACTCCATTGATCACAGATAATAACTCAGGCTTTTCGTACTATAGCCTTTAAAATTTTGCTCCACTGGAAATTGCAGACTGAATCAAAAAACCTCTATGTTGAAGTATACACTTGTTATTGATGATTTATATCAGTATGTAATACATAGCACAATTAGTAAATTACTCGACTTGCTGCCAATAATAATAATAATAATAATAATAATAATAATAATAATAATAATAATAGAAGAGAACATCCATTGTGACGCAACAAGAGGGCGGTATCGATAGCAACAACGGAAATGAAGGCAATTTGAAGTGCGAAACTGAACACTTTTGATCCACTCCTGCTGTGTCTTATTCTTAGCCCTCTTTCCATTCAGCTGATACATGGCTTTCTTCCCAATTGCTGTTCCATCATCTGATCGATTGAACATGACCGAAGCCATCTGAGCAGGCGACAGACGAATCTTGTGCCGATATCCTGACAGCGATCTAACGGACGCTCATTAGAGATCGTGTCATCCCACTGATTTCACGTGTCAGAGCTAATTTATCGCCGGCCCCCTCTTACTGGCGTAAATGTTTCGGTAAACGTAAAGGGAAATTCGGTTTTAATGACAGTCGAATACCAATTAGTCTCAGTTTAACATTCCGCACATTGTACAGTGCCTCCGATTGGATTAATGAATATGCGCAAATTACTACCTACAAGCACGTTAATCACCGTATTCGACGCTACAGGGCCGCAAACACCGAAACGAATGATGAAGGTAAACAATGCAATCGATACCGAAGGTGGAAGGCCAACACACACCCTCCCCTGTTATTATTATATTTTTTGCCGTCCCTTGCAAACCACTGTTGCGAGATGAGTGCAGAACCTGCAGCAGAACAATGGGATGGGGCTCTGGCTTTTCAGCATCAGGATTTTACATGCGAAACTAAAACCTGTCACCTTTATCAAAAGGGATTGTTAGGACGCTATTGTCAGTGTACAGGGTGAGTAGGAAAGTCCTTCTGAATTGTGATAATTGCTCGCCTAATTAAGGAATGCCAGATACATTAAATATATTTTTAAAATATCCAACAGATGTCACATATCCCTTAGCCATATCAGCATAGTATATGAAAGCGGTACAGCATAATTATGTTATAGGAAATAACATTTGACGCTTTTAATAATCATTTTATAAATATTTATGAAAAAAGTGCAATTTAAGCCCACAATTTGGAAGCGAAAGGCACAGCATCTACCATCCTGACTGGGGATTTCATCTCACTCAGCGCTTGACTGACTTTCATGGGGGACCCTTAGAGTGACAGGTAATGTGCCATGTCACCGCCGCCACTTCACATACTCCATTATTGCACAAGAAACCTCCACCTGCAAACAAGATTTTCAAATGATGAAAATATTCTCAGAAAATGTCGTAGAGGTTATGAGAGGGGGAGAGTGGGGAAGGGGGGGGGGGAGAGAGAGGGAATGGGCGTGTTTGTGATTGGGTTAGGGGAGGTGAACCAGTCTGCTGTAGGCAACCGCAAATGGAATCGTGCATTGGGCGCTGAGGGGTGGAACAAACAGCTAGGGAAATGACATCGGAAAGCCAAGCTTGTCCAGTTATCCAATTAAGAGGACAAAGAAAACGGTCTCTTGCAATTGCCAACTGCATGAACGTGTTTTGTTTGGTCTTGAATGGCAATTAGGGGGGTCCAAGTCGGTCTGGGGGAAATTGCACTAGTGATTGTAAGCTTTCTAATGATTCGATGCGCGTACGGCCGAGTTGATTCGATTTACGTGCCGAACCTCTCTCTCATTCTACAATTTGTGGGTGTTAACAAGCCAGCCTGTATATGGGGATATGGGACATTTTTCTGGGTCATAATTTTATTACTGATCTGACATGTACTGTACATTGTTGAACATGTTAAGTTATGTGGTGAATCTCTTAGTAGTCAGAAGTGGACTAGAAAACCCAGCTTCCCACCCAACACCCAGCCCTTACCCATGTAGGGGGTGGTGAAAGTGGTGGGCAAAAATCGATAGTGAACAGGCGAACAATGTGCATACGGGCTAGCCAAAAGCTGGAAATTGAATTCCATGCGAGATCCCAGCCGCAAACATGCCGCTTCGCCAAAAACCGGATCTGAATTGAAGTATGAGGTGGTGGGTGGTGGTAAGGGGGCACTTGTCGACGTGAGATTTCTTCTTGAAAAATGCCAAGCTGGAATTCCTGACAAGTTATGCCATTCCACTGTGAGAAAAGTGTTCCTGCATATGTGTAGTCTATAGTTTCAAAATTAGATCTGGCTGGGTGTTAATTCAAGTGAAAGAATGATCAGTCATAATAGCACTGTACGGTGAGGTAATTTGAACAGCCTAATTACGGAATGTAGAAGTTAAACTTCACGCTAATATTGAGAACATTCGCAATGTGTTTGATGGGGCTTGTGCTGTATGAATATTTGAACTTGAGTTAGGATTTCGCACTTCAAGTACAGCGGTGTGGTTAAATGAGAGCTCTTAAGTATACTGATTGCTGGAGCTCAGTTGGAAGGGTCGATCTGCTGTGCCAGCACAATGCCGATGAAAATGTCAGATGTCCTATTTGCAATTAAGCCTCGGGTATATAAAAGCTAATGTCAACATACTAAAAGGTAGTCCAACATCAGCATAATCCTATTACAAAAATTGTGGGTTTATTCCAAATGAGTTTTATTTACCAACTAAGCTCCTCATAAGCTAACTATGCAGTGTGTTCCAAGTATCCTAGTATGACAGCTGGGAATAATAATTGGGGCGCAAAAAGCTACACAAATCGGGCAAAATTGGCTATAACTGGACGGATCCGGATACTTGAAACACACTGTATACTGCAGAGTCCTTTGTCCGGAAATATTTTGCCAATCCCCCAACTGTATCTAACCGGCCGGCCACTGCCTCTCCAACCATTGGCATATCAATGAAGAAGCAGTCTGTGCCCTCTTTCCCCCACCCCTTCCTCAATCTGCTTTACAAATTCTAAAATCGTCAGACTTCACAGTCACTGCACACATCCGAGCTTTTCAGCTTGGTCCTAAATTTCAGGGGGAAAAAAAAGAACAACATAACCATGAGGGACTGCTGCAAGTTCGTGGGTCCCCACTGCCAAAATATATCTTTTTGATAGACCTGTTTTCAAAAATGTTGCTAGTTCAGAAATTCTATGGTAGGACACTGTCGGTAATATCCGTGGACTGAGTATGTGCAGCAAGTGTGGAGAGGTTTAATAACATGCAGTATGATAGGGCATAAAACTTTATTATTGGTCATTCACTGGTGTATTGATCTAGCAAAAGATATACAGTATACGCAATTACTGCAAATTTTAAATGTCATCAAACAATGCCTCTTCATCTGTGTCACTTAATGTGAACCGCTGAAGATTATGACACCGGGAACTTCACAGCCCTCTTTTAGAACCATATACAGCAGTAATATTGCGGAATAAAATCGGCGGCGTGGGGTTATGGTGTGGTGGGTTGGAATCGTTATGAACAGTACAGTATACCTACCCAAGTTATGCACATATTCTATTACCTTGACATCGGCCGGAAATTAGGTTTCGTTATTTGCTGACAGAAGTTTCATGCCTTTGTTTCTTAAAAGTTTAGAAGATGATTTAATCGTAAACTGAAAGTTTCATTACTGATTATTTTATTTTATTATAGAAAGTAAGTAACCCATATAATTTACATCACTGTATAAGCTTTTGCAATCTGCTTTTCAACTTTTGCGTTTCTCGGAAGCTGCAATCAAGCTAGAGTAAGTATACTCTGGTTGTAGTTACAAAAGCACGTGAAAGATCGTTAAAGGATCGGTTTCTTCCTGAATCTCAATCAATTTTAATTGAAGTTGATGAAAATGTGAAAGCCAGTGTTTTGCCATTATCACTATACAGAATTAGAAATATGGGGTTAGAAGTTGAAAATTTGCCACAAGACATTCTGAACTCTTAAAGTGTGCAAATATGCAAGTCAGTGACAATTTGCGATTTGTTTTATGATGATTTTATTTGGATATGTCATGACATGAGGGATGCATGCATTAATGATGAGTTTCGTGACATTTAAAAGTTCTGAACGTAATTAGCCAACGTATAATATTTTATTTTAATATTGGAAATTGATGCTAATGCAATATATGAATCATCCTTTAATTCAAACATTTTGCACCTGTAACAGTAGCACTATGGCACTGAACAAAATGCACTTCTCCTAACCTCTCGATACATATTCCGAGAAAAGAAGAATAATATTTCTAACAACTCAAAATATCAGTATGAACCGCATTTGGACGGTCACTATTGTGCTCCTGCACATGAGTGCAAATGTCACATACATGATGGTGAAATTGCTCGTTTGCTTTGCTGCCTAGTGCAAAGTAGGCTGACATCCTGCACCCAATATGAAGCTGGCAACTCCAGCGGATGGTTATTTTGGTGTGAAGGGAAAAAAAGTGTCCTGGAATATTGTCGGGAATGTCTGTGGCTTAGCTTTCTACCCATAGTACCCCCTCTGCATTGAAATACGGTCTGCAAAATTAGTTTTCGAGGAGGAACACAAAAATGTTGGACCCGGAAAGTGCTGCGAGAGTGGCTACTATAACAGGAGGATCATGTACTTTTTGTGTAGAAAAATGGTTGATTTATTTAAATACGCGATCATGTAACTCGCTGTTACCCCATAATTGTGTGATCAGTCAGATCCGCTGTCAGGACTGGTCTAGTTAATTTAACGTGAACGTGAATGGATTGGGATATTTGCCTGTAAAATACTCTTAAAAATGCTAATTGCACAGATATTACCAGGCGGTCATGTAAATTGAATCGGTACTAATTGCTAATCATAAAAATCGCTCTCTGCAGAACATTTTGCACGCACAATATTGATTCCTAGGGTTTTGGAAACTGAGAACCTAATCATCATATGATAGGCTTTGCACAGGGGACCAGGGAACTATATGTTATGCCAGATTATGCATGCATCACTACGAATAACTACACGCAAGACTGTCGCACTTTCTGTGCTCCCAAAAGCCTTGTTAATTTACATGCACGTAGGCGTACACAAAAAGTACAGATGCTTCAAACCGCACGGCATAGTCACTTTGGGAAACGGCTTTAATTTTTAAATACAATTCTTGTGCAGAGCTTGTCCCAACATGCACAGAATGTTTGGCGCGAAAATGCTGACAAGTTTGGGAACATGCGCGGCGCCTGTTAAACACGTAGATTAGTTGGGGTTAGTGGTTGTGGTGAGGGATGCCTGTATGCCTGCTTGTATACTTGAGAAAATTCTGCCTCGTATTAGTGTTACATTGTGGATTAACTGTTGGATGGGGCTTACCATAATTTGGAGCTGAAATCCGCCTGACATATAGGCCCCACTGCAACACAAGAGAGGCATTTGGGTTGTTCTGGTAAGCTAGGATAAGGTTAAGGTGGGTTCCAACTCGCAGCATTTGGAACCTGGAACGTTATTAGTATTATTTTCAGAAATGTGTTTGCAAGGTTTTAATCAGTCAGTGTTGACACTTGATTCAAGATATGCATTCGCATGCCACTTCTTCTAGTAGTACAGGCGTTGGTTATAAGTTAGTGATATGCCTAGATTTTGGTTGGAGTTTGATTATAATTATGTGCTCTATATCATTGAATGTGGTATACACTATATATATTGTAATTTAAACACATATTGTATGTTATTTGACTTGCGTCTCATCGCTGACTACCTGTGTTATAGACCATGTAATAATTTATATTTTAATTTTGTTATCTACCATTTCTAAAATTGATATTATACTTAGCCAAGGTAATTTTACCTTGTGCCTTATTGAGTAAATAGAAAAATTGCGAAGTTACGAAATAGTCGGATTTTTGAAGAACCAGAATCAATAGGACAAAACTTAGCTTCACTTTTTTCATATACCGGTATTATTAGAAACAAACCTCTACTGTAGCAGTACACTGACGCGCTAATTCTGTTGCTCAAATCAGAAATAGTCAAAAAATTTATGAATAACGCAAGGCTCCTAGACTATACCTTGACTTGTAATAATTCCGCCCATTCGTGGTGGCAAGACTTCTCGAGCACGCCAAGAAATTCGCCCATTCCAATAATCAACAAGTGATTTCTAAAGCGCGATCCTTTATTGCCCGAAAAATTTAATGACCAATCCACTCTTGGGTCAACAATGGTTATCGACCCGATGAAATTGGGCCAGCCTTTTCCGAAGGTCCGCATAATCCCGAACTTTAGACTGATGCCCAGTCCATTAATGGATTTTTTTTTTGGGGGGGGGGAGGAGGGAGGTACAATGTGAGCCTAGCAGCAGCCATTAACCATGCAGTTCAAAGCGGAGTGACTTACTCGACGAGGGTATTAGGGACTTTGACACTAATCGATGCGGGTGATCAACACTATCGTGAAGACGGCCTGATTTCAAAAAGATTATTCAAGAGCTTGCAAAGTGTTGCTAGACCGTCAGTGAGGCTTAAGATGATAGCGAAAGGTTGGCTTCCTGCAGACGCCTCACAATTTCCATGAGAAAAGCAGGTAACTTTATTTTCAAGTATTCCTACACCCAGGAGCCTCCCACGTAAGTGCATATTCGGTAGGATGTGCCGATAATGGGCATTGTGTTTCATTTCGGTCGCATCGGAGACGTCCCGCAAGTCGCAAATGGTTATTTCTTTTCCAGCCGTATACATTTTTTTCCCCCTTTAGACAGAGAGTGGAGACGGTGCAAAATCCTTTTCCTTTGCGGGTGAACAAGACAAAACAAAGTATTGATCTAAGGAAGAAAAAGCCTCATTCCACATTCCTTTTTACTGTTGTTCCTGGTACAATTTGCACCTGGAAGCGCTTATTTTTTATACTCAACCAATCTATTTTTTTGGGATTGCCAATACCTAGCTAACTAGTCCACCTCTGGCATCGGTTTTGCAATAGTATAGCCTGGTCTAGTGTATTAGAAGGCAGGGAAATGGCGGCTGAGGCACTCTACAGTCGGTCCAACCCCACAACCACTCTTGGGATTTTCGTTTATGATTAATTTTCCAGTGGTTGCCCCGAGATCTCAGGCTGCGTTACCCGGCTGCAAATCCGGGCGGCCCTAAGAAGGAAGCCTTTTACATATGCTGCCTGCAGAAAAGCTTCCCTTACTTTTTACTGCAACACCTGCGGAGAATGGGAAAACTCATGGGCCTCCCCTCCTCGCTACTAAGTACTCATCTAAAATGTTGTGTTCAACGGGAAAGGCGAAGTACCTTCGAAGTGCACATGCACCAGAGGATAAATGTTCGGGTTATATTTTCTCACCAGTGTGAAAGTTTCAACATGTTTTTTTTTTCACGCTTAATTACAATTGGATTCCGCATGATCCTAGTAACCGTTCGTTACTCAAAATTGGTATCAGGTGACAAATATTTGCAGTTAGTTATTAATAATTCAAGCTGGAATGGTTTTGAAGCTAAGTAGCCTTTTTTATTAGTCTCTCCTCGCTTAGTGGCCAGCTTGATGTGGAATTACAAAGTGGTGTCGTGCAGTGGCTTTCTGTCCCAAAGAGTGCTGGTCCGTTGGGAGATACCCAGCGGCACAGATGTCCGTAAATGGCTGTCCACGGTCCCACAGTAACAAAGGGAAAGACCCAATCCTGACAGCAGGTAATGAGCTCACAAACTCATTGGAAAAATCTCACTGGGATGCTTCTACCTGGCACATTATTGTCACCTTTCATTTTCTGTTTTATATAGACGGATATCTTGGATGCTGGAGTCAGCTTTGAATTTGGACGATTCGAGTCGATTAAATTTCCGGCTGAGAGCGAATTCATGAGGATTGTTTGGTTGCGGGCTTTTTGTGTCGTTTGATAGGAGACAATTCCTTTTTATGGGCAGTTTGCGACAATTTACATGTCTTAGCGGTTCTCGCCCATTCCAAGCTGCAAGGGTCGGAAACCGCCAAGAAATTCTCCGCTGACTGCAACCAGCGGATTTGGGCCTTTGTCATCCTGACACTGAGCAAGTGATAAAGTGCCCGATTTGCATAGTGCCATCCCAACTTTTTGACAAGGCGGCGCAGGGTACATGAGCATCGCATTATAACGTCACGAGCACAAATGATGGAAAACCGGACATCTGATTAAGGCCTTTCAGTGGAATTGTTAACATAATAAAGCAATCGCGTAATCCTGCAGATCGCATGTGTCGACATGCAGAGCCCGTTTCGCAGAAAACCAAATAGGATAATGCCAACTTGTCACGTGCCGGCCAAGCCCAGACTAACGGAGGGAGAAAAATATAGGGGGTGGAACTTGGAGAGGTGGTGGGAGTTTCAGATGAAAAAAAAGTGTAAGGAAATGAAAAAAAGGTAGGATTTGTGGGTAGTATAGGCAAGCCATGCGGAACGCGTCCATTTCTGATGCCCAACACGAAGGTCTTCTCCAGCAACAAACTTTTTTTCCCCGACCTTTTCGTAGAGTTTCGTCAATGCGAATGATATTCTCCGCACATCGCTCGCCAGCAGAATTTTCAGATTCACTTTTCGAGTCCTCTACTTTGACCAGTGATACCGACCATCAATTCCAGCATTCTGATTCGAGCTTTGCAATCAATTGCCTCCTTATTTTCTGGTTAGGCTTGTGGGACAATTTCATTTTCATTTTATTCGATACCATGTTCAAGTCGTGCAAAGTTAGTGGACGTGTATGCGTCGTCGATAGCGGGACAGCAGGAGGA
This sequence comes from Catajapyx aquilonaris, assembly GCA_000934665.2. NCBI lineage: Eukaryota > Metazoa > Arthropoda > Diplura > Dicellurata > Japygidae > Catajapyx > Catajapyx aquilonaris. The sequence goes on along the minus strand of KZ538216.1, from coordinate 67,519 downwards.
GCGATTATTTTGGACACTGGCTGGACGAAACACTGGACAGGAAAATCGGAAGATATAACTGAAGACATATAGACAGTATGTCAATTTTTATATTACAAATTTATTTTATGGCAAATTGATTCAGCAGATAAACAACGTTGGTTCCATTTACGCTAACTTTATTGTTAATTATTTGCTTATAAGTGCCTGCTAATTATTCGTTGGATGAGAGTGCTTTCACAATAGATAGGCCTAAATCTATAATTCATTACATTTATAATAGGAGTAATTAGCATGAAGTACGTGCCTACTGTGGTGGTAATAAAGGACTAAGTTTACATGCGGTTCTACATCACAAATGTATAACAATTCTCTAAAGGCATTTATGCAATTACTGGTTATCCATATTACATTGTAAATTATAGGTCTCACAGTATACCTGTAGAGCACGAAACTGAATAATAACCAGGCCTCCAGTACCCCCTATTCCGAGTCCAAAACAGATGGCTTGATGTCAGTTTTCTAAGAATGGGCAAAAATGTTTTCTCTAACAGTCTTGTAGTATTTTATACCTTAAAGAAAAAAAGATGGCAAGACCAACATGAGCATCAGTGCGAATGTTGTATGGCGGCAATAGTCGCACACATAGAGCCAATGTAATTTTCCCTGGGCGGATATTTCATCATTGGGCAATAAATTATCTAGTTCCCAAGGGTACAATATAAATGAGACTCACTTGTGCAATAAACGGCTAGTTTGCGGCAATTGGTGGAGTGGGAGAGAGAGAGAGAGCCAGAGAAGGATGAAAATAATGTTCCAAAAAATGTACGTCGTTCGCAACGTTGCCTCCGTGAAAAGCAGATTGTTCTTTTGCTATGGAAATTAGAAGAAACGAAGACTTTTTTTCGATTTCAATTACCTCCTTCATGAGCTGCTCTCAAGCATAAACGGCTGTGGCAAAAGTCATCCAACCTCATCTCAAGATGGAACCAGTCGTTGTAATTAGGGCCTAATGAGCAAATCGAACAAACTGCTAGGGTCCAAGGGAGAGCTCATCAATAATATTGACGAAGGTCGTCCCGCCGAGAGCTCGGGAGGAACCAAATTACTGAGGAAGCATAATCACTTTGGAGCAAGGGATTTTAGAAAGAGCCCCCAACAAAGTTGCGCAGGTCATTCCCCCATCAGCGTCAAAAAAGCCTTTTCTTAAACTTTTCTGGTATGAAATGTACTTAGAGAATCTGGCTCGAGCTATTGGATGAGAAAGTTAGATATTAAACGCACACTATCTAGCTGGGTTATATGACAGAAACATATTGTATGGCATTATAGAGCTTTCCAATCATAAACGGGCAAAATAGAGAGAGAGTAATATCATTTACGTACTTATTTAATTGTAGGTTTTGCAGGACGCCATGATTGTTATGTGCAAAGAAAACCATATTCAGCCACCGGAGAATATATTGCGCAGTGCATGCAATGCTTGGTTAAGCGTTTTATAGTTACATCGACCCACTGTAAAAATGGATCAAAATGAAACCCTTGCAACTGCTGTGAAATATGATGAACAATATTTACAAGGAAAACTTAAATATTGAACTGTTTGAATGGCCCCGATAGTGGCTACTACTGCATAAAATATTGTTTGCACATCGTCTGCACTAATGAATTGCTAGGACATTTCACAATCAACATCCCATTTTATTTTATACGCCAATTTTAAACATAATTATAACAATCCCATTTGCATGGCATAAATTCTTCCATATTAATCAATATATTTTACTTCACAATGCAGCACACACACTTCATATAAGACCACTAGTTATAAGATATGAATTTAGCACTATGATTCACTGCATCGCATACCATACTGCAGATTTAATAAGGCGGAATTAGCGTCCACCTAGTACCTTATTTGAATATGACTTTTGTAACATCCGGTTCTACATGCAAGACCGAGACTACCCGCAGAACGTTCATTCCCCTTGATGCATTCCAGCCAAAAAATGCCCTCTTCCGACACCCCCCAGCACCAGAGTCTATTTTTGATGATGGCTCGTGAATTAGGCTTCCAAACGATATGATGGATGGGTTTAGACTTAATTTATCACTGTCCAAGCAACTCAATTAATTTGCGGTACGAATGCCCTCCTTGGTTTCACGAGGGTTGTACGGGCGGCTCCGGATTTGCCTGCGGCTCTTGGGATTTGCCCGGATCCTTTCAGACCGAAGCAAGCTCTCACAGTATAGCAGCTCTCTGTTGATGGAGTTTGGCGCATAACGCATGGCAGATGCCGCATGTGTAATGTCGCCCTATGCCTCCGGCTCCTTTTGAAGCTTTACTGCCATCTGCACCTACTGCACTTTTCCTTCATAATGGCCAGGTGGAAAAGTAATCGTGCAGAACGACTGACGTTGACATGCCTAGTTATGGCGCTGACGGTCGGAACAGGCCCCGGAAGTGGCGATCGGAATGAGCAGTTCAAGATGGCGGAAGCTATATGCCAAACTGGGCTACAACAACTCTAAAAATGGTGTTTTCAAATTCGTTATTTGGTAGAAAAACAGCATAAATAATATGTATCCGCTGCGACTGCGCTGCGAGACTCTCAGGTCTCAGGAGGATGCGCCTTTTCGATGGATAAACAGAGTACAATATTTTGTTCTTGCTGGAAGGGGCAGATAGGGTTGGTTTCTAATGCCGGGAGCTGTTGCTAGTTCAGAGACTGGCCACTGTGGAAAGGCGTGTGTGGTGGTGAACGGTAACGTGGCCTCCAGGCTATCGGGCAATCTTTTGTGAATTGTGGCAAGAACTGCCGGGATTTTACGTGCACTCTCAGCATGTGCTACAGAAAACCTGATGGAACAAACGGCCAGCTATTGACTTGGGAAAAGGTGGGCTACAACAGGGATGTAAATTTTGATGCGATGATGTAAGTTTTTTTAGAGTAAATAAATACACCACCTCTGTTTTGCTACTGGACAACCGCAAGCAGGGCTGATCAATACCTTGTAGTTATGCATGAGTAACCTGTTGTAATTTCCATTATTATGGACCACTCCTATATCTAGCACAGGCAGAGACATTTCTTGCGTCTGGCAACAAACGATATACCAAAGCACCTCTCAGCCCGTGACCCCTTCCTCATATGTGCAATCATTTACTGTGGGATGAAAATGACGATGGGAGTGAAGCGTAAATGCGGAATTTATCTAGTAGATGAGCAGCTCTCTCCCCGGCACTTCTCCCACTAGGTTCCGACCAGACATATTATCCAGTCGCACTTTCGCAACTCGTAGATCATCCCTGGCTCCTCTAATAGCCTCATATTTCCTTGGCTCGGACGGAGAGAGACGAGTTGCACTGTTTCCCCTCACTCTTCACTCATCCATCTCTCCAACAAACAGCAGTTATTTTTTTTTCTACCTCCGAGCTCCCACCTTTTGATGAGATGTACACCGCAACATAGCAGGTCGCGCTAGTGGTTGGGTAACCAAAAATATACTAGATTTATTACAGCTGGAGTAATATATCTATTGAAGTGACTCGTGTGGTGAGCTATCACACTTTTTGCGATGGCTGTCATGCCATTCCGAGTGTATAGTTTGCGATGTGACATCCCTGCTGTTATTAACCTTGAATGCAGGTCTCTATCATGATTCCTGATGCCAAGAGTGACTAAGTGTCCTCTTGCTAATGCTGGAATGGCTAATCGCGATGTCGGCACATGGCTTTTGTGCTAAGCAAAAACCAACTGTGTTTCTTTTTTGACGGGATGGCATCCCACCATTAGGGGTACCAAAATTGCGTTATATACAGCATAATTATATGCCACGTTGTGGTAGCCGAATAGCATACCGACAGGAGTACTTCTATTTTCTGAAGGCAAGGAGGGAAAGATTATGAGTCGCGTTTCTCGGACTCTGAAGTCGTTTGTGCTGAATGTTGACTGTCATGCGAGAATAAATGGGTTTAATCCATTACAGTATGGAGATCGATCAAGTCTGGACAGTATATCAGCGATGATGGCGCATTTTGCAGGTAGAAACATATACAGAGATGTATCCTGCGATAGCGGACACGCAAGTGGACAAGAATGAGAAATGAATATTTAGGTTTACTAGGAAAAGTTGGCACTTTGGTGGCCAAATTGCATTGCTCGATAGACCAGCAACATACGGATAGAGTCAGGACCTCTAATATACTTGTAGAGCCAGCTGATCGATTCGGAAGGCAGGTTATAATGGTAGTTAATAGCTAACTTGTGATCTTGATATTGGAGCGATTAGGTGCTAACCTTGCGACGTTATGACATGTGAAGATGTCTGCTTGCATGCGACTGAAGGAACAGGACAGCTTTAGATAGCCGTAGAGTGTACGAGATAACGAAACTTATTTACAGCCACGTCGAAATTTTAGCGAGTAGAGAGTGCTAATAGAATGCCCACGTCACAGTTCAAGTGGTTAATATTTGCTTTTGCGTGACAGCATAACCTGCAAATGCGATTGATGCAAGTTTGAAGGTACTGCAGCTTATATTAACCTGTATTTTTCGAGAGCTGGATAAATGCTTCATACCTATTACATCATGCAATTTATGACAGTGCTTAATATTATTTGTGTGCACAAACATCATACGCAATAAAATACTGCAGCATTTAATTTTCTCTGTTGTGCAGAGCACCACAAAAGTGTCATCGCCACGAGGTTTGTAATCCTGGTTTTCAGACTCGTATGATTTTCCACTTCTTTACTTTTCCTTCTTTTTTTCCCTTCCTCTTGACACACTGGGTCAGGTTATTGCAGCTTCATCACATCCGCAGAACATTTATTTCGGTAGGGGCAACTGGAATTGACCAGAACATTGCAATATCAGCTGAGACTCGTGCTTCTCCCGTAATAGCTCCAGTATTAGACCTCCGAACACGAAATCTCTGGCTGATAAAACATCCGCTGCAGCTAGCGTTGGCACCAGACACGTATACAGTATTATAGCGATGTTGGTAGGGTAAAAAAAATTACGTTGGTTCTCGGACATTTTTCATCCATCAAGCTTCGCATTAGTGAGGTTAGTCACTGCATCGTTCACGTACTCTTTATCGTTATGCAAAATAATCAAGTCACTCTCATTATACAACTAGGGTACCAGTTGCTAAAAACTATCAGGAACGCCATTTTAATAGAGAAGAAAACGACTTAATATATGGTGCCACTGAGGTCTTGTAGTCACCACACTTTTCCAGTGACACTGCTGAAGAGTTCATCAGCAAACGTCACAGTGAAACATGGGCAACAAATTGGGTTATTTCATTAGATGTTTGCTGAGAGGGTTCCTGCAGATCCGCCAGCGGTAGACTTGACCGCATCCTTCAAAGTTTTTTCTGGTCATTCTCCATCCCCCCACTCACCTACCACCCACACACCCACGCCTCTCCAATCACCCTCGGGATTTCTAAGGCCCAATTCTCCAATCACACTACGGTACAAGTGCCTCGTACGTACTTTTTTTGGTTCGAAAGTCCTGGGCCGTAGAAGGAATTCCAAATCAACCCTTTACCCTGCCCTTACGCAGAGTGTGACGCAAGTTCCTTCAGAATTTTTTTAATTCTGGTAGGTTGTAGTGTCAGAATTGCTGTCACATGGTCGAAGCACTGGTGTTGAGGAGGTTGACCAGTCTAGCAGTCTTGTTGTTCTGTTTGATGATTAACTAGAGGATAGGTTCGGATTTGCATAGACTTTTGTTACACCCTGTACACTGTTACATGCCTTGATGTGAGACCGTACGCTTACTCTATTTGAGCTCGGATCAGCTTCAGCGAACACACTTTCCCTTCAGTGTCTTAAAGGTGGCTCCGCCTAAAGCCTTTTACTTAAGAGCAGGTTATTAGCCTACTGAATGAATTAATTAAACCAATGGACCGATAAATAAAATCCATCATCTCTATTACACTCCTGATTTGCATAACATTTCGTCATGTAACGAAGTGCTCAGCACGGTAAGCAAACACGGTATGCATTCGAAATGGCGGTACTTCAAAAGAAATTGCATCAATAAATCAGGATGATAGCGATGCCAGTAGTGCGCCTGAGTGATGGCGCCAACTTTCCATGCCGTTAACGGTCAAACGGAAGCGAGGGTGCTGCCCTTTCCGGTGGAGGTGTTGGGTACCAAGTGTGTACTTCTACAATGGTCCGCCTGATGTCGTTCGCAACTCATCGATTTATATCGGACTGTGCACGTAAGGAATATCGTTCAGTCTTGGCATTATGTTAGTGGTTTTCAAACTGTGATACGCGTACCACACTAACCAGAGGAGGTTTGGGAAACTCATCCTGGGTTGCTGCAGCCTTAAACAGAAGGTAGTTGTTACTTTATTCCACTCTTGTCTACTACTGTATAGTACTCTAATAATACCATAATATGGCCTAAGTGAAACGTCCAACCATGGTGAAGAAAATCCAGAGCTGCGACTTCAGCCCAATTCAGCTGAAGGACTGAGGAAGGTTGATACCATTAATCTCTAAATGACACCGTTTTGTCACGATTTCCGAATGCGCTAACAAGATTTTCTGGATGACTGTGCGATTTAATGTCGCGATGCCAAAAAAGTGGAAAACTTTTGTTGGCAACTGCTGTCAAGGAAAATTTGATATCTGCTGAAGTAGAACTTGTGAAATTTGTAAACTTTCCAAAAGGAGACTTTTTTTCCCCCTCTCTCCCTCTCTCTTCTTTGACTTTGTCCTCTCTCCTCTTCCTCTCTAGTTGGGTTCCAGACCAGATAGGAGGAGGTCCAGATAGGACCACCTCCCACTTACCACTCTACTTTTAGCAAATTCTTAGAAGATACATGCGCGTACGGTATCAAGTGAGTCCGAATGAGGGCATCATCCACAGGCAGCCGGTATGCCGCACTAGTTCAAATTCTCTGGGCCGACGCGAATGACTCCATAAGCAGCTCCCGGAAGGCTAGTAATCAAATGTGGTTTGGAGAAAGGTTGTTGGAATAAAGCCGGGCATAATTGGCCTTCCGAGAGGGATTAGAGACAATGCAGAGTAACGCCCGCGTTCCGTAGATGGAAATACGCAAAGTTTCTCTTTGCAGGTGTTTCCTGATGGCGTTTTAATTGGAGCTGAAACGACGGGAACGGAAAGTGCTTTTGAAATTTAGCATTCCGAGCGTGGAGAGCTTGCAATTGATCGACATGGCGGAATGATTTCACTTGTGCGGGGCCCTCGCTGATGAAAAGAACCCCGATACTCTTGTGAACAGATTCGTCCTTCCGGTATTTATCACAGTTTTCCAGATATTTTTCGACCATTCAGGATCCATTTGGTTCGTTTTTTCTCACTGCATATCGGGATATTATAACATATGTTTATTTTGACACCTTTGGACGTTTATATCAATTTTTCTCGCAATGACAAAAATGGGGGGGGGGGGGGG
>KZ538216.1:0-60080 GCA_000934665.2 Catajapyx aquilonaris | reverse complement strand
GGAAACAGCAAGAAATTATATCGGATTAGAGTGCGCACTGTCTGTTTAGGCATGATATACCGTCAGCACTCCCTATGGTACGACCCAAACTTCAGACATTTCCTAGCATTTCGAAACTTAAATCATTGAGATATGTACTATATGCAAGTTTTCGAGTTATAGGGTTTTTAAAATGGACATTCTTTTTCGATGACCCTGTATTATAGAGCTGACTAGCAAATCATTGCTAATAATTTCTTAGGCACCTGCGAAATTCATGGTGTTGAAAACGTATATGACTAAGTGTATTGGAACAGTCCACAACTTACGTCAAAATAGTCTTAATAATGTTATCAATTTCCCATACAGCTTAGGTTTATTTTCTTGCAGGATACTAGTGATCCATTTTGGGGATTTTATTTCACTATATGACGTCTGCAATTTTTAATCATGTTATTGTACAATAATTTTGTCACATGATAGTGTTGACCTCAATGACCTCAGGTAAGCCCTGGCTCCAGCAATGCTTTGTGACCAAAGAAGTAGCTCAAAAATTTTGCTACTTTTTACATCGATTTTGAGACGCTGACTAGAGTGCCAAGTCATTGTCACCATCAACAATAACAACAACAACCATCTCGCTGCTCTTGTTACAGGTTAGCGTTAAACACATGCAACCTTTCCCCCTCCCCACACACAGACGCTTCTTTGTTACACTTTATTCAGGTTTTGTGGTGACTGTAATTTTAGGTTAGGTTAGGTCAGGTCGTAGACACGGCTCCCGTTCCTTACTCGTCACTGATATTGGCTTCGTGACATGCTCTATAGTTTTGGATTACCCAAGTGCACCTACCACCCGAGTTTGGTGCTCGTGCGATGCTCCGTGTGGCATACTGTACCTAGTACAGTGAGGCTCAGAACAACAAGTGCATAAGTGCTAAGTAATTTTTGATTTAATTGTACATGTGCTGTTTTCAAATTTCCGCCACTTCCTTCAATTGGTTGTCACAATCTGGATCAAAGATGGAGGCCGGTTGTCCCCCTTCTCTAGTTGCCGCCTGCTATCTGAGCTCGTTGCGTCCTCCTGAATGCGCATGCGTTACACAAGAATTAATCTGCTCGCTCCTGTGACCTGAGCAAGGCTGGTTTCTGGTTAGACATCTTTCACAAATTTCTCGTCAAACATGGTCTTCGGAGAGCATCACCGGTACCCCACCCAAGAAGAGGAAGAGGAATGGAGGCATGAAGAGCGTTGGCTGCTACGGCACGTCCTTGCGCTGAACCCCTTCGTGGGTGGGGTTGAATCATGGGCATATCTAGCAGAGGTCTTTTCGGCGGCCATGCAGAAGAACTTCACCGGGATTGACTGCCATATGAAAACAATCGTCTTGATGTGCATGTATGACAGGTATACACAATGTATTTCGAATAAGTAACTGTCACTTTACATAATGTAACAGCAAGGCTAGAATTAAAGCGAGGGTTGGTCCATATGGCTGACCATCCCCCTCCACTTAACTTGGGCAGTGCACCACTTTATAAACCTAACCTGAGAGGCTTTTTTTAACGCCATAATTGTTCTGCAATTCAAGAAAAATTGGTAGTACTAAACGACATGTTTTGATTGAATGATGTCTTCTCTCATTTCTTCAGGAGGGATTTTTTTGGTGACGAAGAGCCTTGCGAAGAGCAATATACTCTTCTCGCAGCAGTGCAGGCCCTGCGGAATGAGGCCCTGCTGAATGAGGCCCTACCTGAATGAGGAACACAAGCTGATGATAATTGGGGGGTATACCTATCATGATAATATATTATTTTAAAGAAAAGGAATTAAAGTTTTTGTACGATGGTGTATGTAGCAAGTTTGTTTCTGTTACTATATTCATGCGATAATATATGCAAGAGTTAGTATATGGCTGGATATCACCAGTACTATAGTGGTAAAATAAAGAGTTGGGAGGATTGATCTCTCTCTGGGAGGGGGTAGGGGGGGGGGGGATGAGCTGTTGGGGATGGCAATCAATTTTTGTGACTCACGAATTCAGTAAGGTTATTTTATACCAGAGTAGATAGGATCATAATCGGTTTTTGTACAAATGCAGGTCTTTACATGATAATTGCCATTTTTTTTGTACAGGCATGAAATTATGTTACAGTATATCTTTAAAAATATTTAATTAGGCATTACATTTGAAGAATAATTTGGCATTTTATTTGGATGATTGTTTTTGCAATGTACCTCGATCATTTGTAGTGCAAGAAGTTGCTTGTGACAGTATTGGATGAAATAGTGAATATAATTTCTTGTGTGCACTCTGAATTGTGAAAGTCTGGGCTTCAAATATCATTGTATTTAAAGTACCTACAAGTCAGTAGAGAAACTTTGAGGATTAATGTATTAAATTTTAATGGCAATGGTACATGCTGTCAAAATTTTTAGTCACTTATAGTTTGTTAAGCATTAACCTAAATTAAATTGATGTGTCCCCATTTTTTCCATTGTAAAAACCCATGTTGCCACATTGTGTATGAAGAGTGGCTTGAAGGAGAAGAGAAACTTAGGTGTCCAATTATCTTCAACATTTGGCATGTCCAAATGAGAAAGCATTTAACAAGAGAGATACACAAGTTTCATTTACAATCACTTCTAAAACTGTGTGAAAGTTTCAGCATACAGATACACAAATCTCAAACATGTTAGAGACATTTCACATTATTGAAATTTCATTGACTGAGCGCTACAAAGAGATATAAATCTGATCTATTAAACCCCTTCATTATGCTATGATGAAATCTGGAGATTTTCTTCCATATCTAAAGCTCCCATTGACCAGTCAGTGCTCCCCTATTATGTTTTAGGTAGTGAGATTAACAGGTTAGGGGAGAGATGATTCTGAACAGGATCAGTTTAGGAATAGCATAACCCTAATGAGTACCAAGTGTTATGCTGTCTTATGTTTCCATTATAACACTGTCCCTGCAGTAAGATCTTAAGTGCAATTAAAGAGCAACACAGTTCAAATGTGCCTGCTCTCTTGCCTTCAGACTCTGTCCACTAATATAATTGCACCTTTAAAACCTTGTTGTTAGCATCAGCCATATACTGAATGCATGACGTTTCTTTTCCAACAGTATGGAATGTGGCATATTCCTATATCCTGGATCTAATGGCATAATTATTATAAGTCAAGATAATGACATGACCAAGTGTGTGAGTGAGAACACAACTCTAGCACAACAATGCTTTATACAACATCAATAGCAATAGTAAAAGTAAAGTAATAGTACATTAGTATGTATAAAATTTGTTGCAAAAATGAATGCAAAGAAATCTCAAAACTTTCTGGAAGATGATCACATAGGAAGGATTGTACATAAGTTACCATAAAAATTTGTTTCATATAATTTTAATGTTCTCACGTCATGAAATGCAAGGCTCAGTTTGTAACTGCCTGTGCACTATATGATTGCCCGAGTCTGTATTGGTGTGGTCAATGCAGCCACTTTTCAGTTATTATTTAGTGTCAGCTGATTAATTATTATTAGTGCAGTGTTTGGAGTCACCAATTTTTTTCTTTGTTTGGCTCTCCACATGCATTAAGTCTGGCAGAGTTTTAGAAAAATTAGAAGTCCAAGAATGGCCCTCATCTACTGCACCATTTGTTAATTTTTTTTTATTGATACCCCGTGCTCGAGCCTGAGGCTCGTTTAGGGGGGTGGGCTACCACCATCTGTGGTGAAACTAGTATACTGAAAGTATTTAGTGTGTTTCACGGGTCGTTAGGAGGGGATGTGCAAAGTGCATGTGCGCTGTCGTTAATTGGTCATTTTGTGAACTCCCCCGGGTGGCTTAGTCTATCGGAAATTGCCACCCGAAACGAAGCCAGAGATGGCCCAACTCTGCACGAAAGAAGGTGGGAACCCCGGGTGGGGATCGAACCCGGGACCTTAACTTCCGTGGGCGCGAGCGTTACCGCGGCGCCACTCCGTCTCCCTTGCCATTTGTTAATTAATACTGAATATAGCAATTTTTTCTAATAAGCGGCAGTGCGTGGGAAATATTATAGTTACTTTGTTGCTTGTTGATTCGTAACATTTAAAAAGCTACTCAATATAAATTAAAGTAAGTTGAATTCCAAATAACGCTTCTCTTTGGTGTAAAATGGATTATTTTTTTTTGAGTTCCTGTAACTGTTCAAATATAATGGTTGAATAATAAAAAACTTACAAGCTAGTACAAAACATATCTGTTTAACTGGCCTGGTACCTCAGTTGGTAGACTACACAGTGATCCAGTATTGCACCAGCATTAGAAAATTTTGGAACTAGCAACAATCAAATGTTTGTACTGGAACATGCACAGTATCTAACAATGCTTAACCACCAGTCTCATTACTGTCATACTGTGAAGTCTGTGATTTGACGCTTGCACATGCCCGTGCTTGTTTATAACAAAAAATCAAATAAGCACTGTACATGGCCTTATGGGGAAATTAATTTTAAAAAAGCACTCTACGTGTGTGTGGTTTTTAAGAGGGATATAATGGTGTTGCATGCTTACGGGCGAGAGCTAGGATCTGATCCCTGAAAGACTTCAACTCCACGTATTTCATGAAGAAACTGTGGCATCTCAGGTTTCATTTAGCTGTAGCTGTACTGTAGCATAATAATTCAGATTTTTTTAAATAATAAAAAAACTGTATGAATGTGGATAAAATGCTGATACGAGGTTACTTAATCCAACAAATAATCGTGTAGGGCTCTGTAGAAGAAATCCATTACTTAATAAATAAAAACTACCTGGCCTATTGCCACCTGAGGAATACATAATATTCGTCATATCCATGTGGTCAAACCGCCAGTTGATTCCCTTGCACACATTTCTGATTTTTTTTTCTCTCTCTCTCCCGCATTCCTTCCACTTCTGGTAATACTGTATGTATTAGGCTTTAGGAGAAAGGATTTAGCTGGAATTTGTCCGGGCCTCCTCGGGGCCAGCCCATATTACAGTAGTTGAATCGGTGGGTAAGGTCCGGGGAGGGAGGGAAGGAGGGAGGTTAGAATGCGCCCAGTGTTATTGCGCCTGGTGTAACCTCCTTGAATGGGCTCTCCCATCGGTGTCCCATTTTGGGTAGGCCACTTTCCAATAACGCTTCCCCCGAGCTTTGCCTCCTGCCTTGATCCACTACTCTCTTTGGATGGGGCTATTCCTTGCCTCCCCAACGCTACACGCAGCACTTTCCTTGCAAAGCGAGTCAGCTGTTTCGGGCTCGATTCAAGATTTCCTTTCCGACCGTCCCTCCCACCCACCCTGCTTCCTTCACCACTGCTTTTTTGGCCTGACTTGCTTTTTTTTTTGTCCTTTCTGTCCTCAAAGTATACGTAATAAAGCCGGATCAGACATGGAGAGGGCAGAGAGGAAAAGCAAGGGTCGGAAGGATTTTGCTCTTGCGGAGTTGTTCAGGGATAGGGACACTGGAGCGTATACACTTCCTGCTTGTTTCAGTCATGGACCTCTCAGTGCAAAAGTCCTTGGGTAATACGGTAGTTTGTGGACGAAGGTGGGCTGTATTGTATTGGGAATTAATAGCAGCCAATCAGCAGCCTTTGTATTCTAAATACTAATACAACACGAATGAAAATATATGGCATTACAATATCTACTGACGAAATGTTTTTGTTGCTTTTTATTGGTGAAAAATATTCGTTCGTCACCTTCACACATACCAGAAAATAAATTACGATTAGACTGCAGTGCACGCCCTGACTATAATTATCCAAATTGAGCCGCCATGAAAGGGTTACTAAATCAACGTTCATTTTACACAAAAATGATGTGGTTGGTTTGTACTTCACTGTGCATTATAAATTCTTCATGAAAAATGTGGAAAATTTTTGCTGACATTTGTGCAGTACATGTCCTATTTAAAAATTTTCACCCACCACATGCATCAGGTAGGACATGTTAACAGTTGGCCCTATATGTCGTGCTGGAACAAAAGTTATGTATTTCCTAACCAGCTCATTATGCCCTTCAGTACTTCTCACCTGCATTGTGACAAACCCCATTGTTACGCTCTTTCAGCATGTGCCACCTGCGTAATAAATTGCTGATAAATGGTACGCCGAAGCGCGAACAAGCAAACAAAAAAAATGTCCCCTCCCCGTAGATTGACTTTTTGCTTGTTGCGTAACACAATTGGCGACTATTAGCGGCCATCTTGTAGCTCATCATGCGAACCGTCGGTGCGTGGTGAGGATTATTCGGCCGTGGAGGGATGAATGAGGAGATCAAATTACCAATGACGGTCGCATTATCAAATTGACAGCCCAATGCTATAACGAGCGACTTAACTTTTGTATAATGTACAAAATTACCTATTAATGTCCAGGCGACTGACTGATGATATCATACACTGCCTGCGACAATATATGGCAGGAAAAACGTCGTTGTACACATTGTGCATCATGGATGACACAGCCATAAACCGAGATTCGATAATGAAAGAGCTCTTTGACACCGGAAAGTACTACATACCGTTTTTTGCTACCAACCCTACCACCCCATGTTCCAAAATAAAAGCTCAAAAAATACAGCCCGCTTATAATGTGTGTATTCACATCTCTTGAAAATGATCCGGAAGTGACCTGAAAGTGAGGGGGGGGGGGGGTCTAGCTACATTGCAGGTTGTGACAGGGGCACCGGAAAGAAACGAATTTGTTGGTTGGTATAAATGCATAGCCTTTGAGGCTAATAGCCAACCATTTTGAGAACCATACATTGGGATGCAGCTTTGAAGCCTAAAGCTGTAGGGTGAGGGGGTAGGGGTATTGACCCTGAATGAGAAAATGAGGCGCCACACAGTTGGGTGAAGGACTGGTATAGGATTTCGATCAACGCGAGAGTTTACACCAGAGGAGAAAGCATGAGGATATTCTAGGGGTTAGGTCCGAGGGGTTGGACCCTTTACGGAACTCATATTGTTATAGGAACTTTCCCCATGTGCTTCCCTTTGATAGTGTTCGGGACAAATTACCCGTAAGATCAAATTGAATGCCCTAATAGAATGCAGCATTAAAAATGGTGGGGGTACAAGAAAACCTTTTTCATTTTAAATCTAGTTGAATCACGGCTATAAAGTAGTTTTTCTCCGTGCTTAATTCCATATCTGATGATGGGTTTCAATTGTGAAGCGTAAAATTGACACGACTATAGTGCGGCAAACTGGATGGGCACAAAGATGTCCATGTATTATGGTGTTTAATTTTCAGTCATCTGTCCAACAAAGCAAGGGCCCAACTCGGTATTCAATATATAACAAGGGCGCAGTACTACCAAAGTGCAAAATGGCGTGTCATTCAGTACTTGTAAGTCGTGTAGGTGTATAAACTGTGTCATAATGACACAGCCCTTCCGGTCATATATAAAAACTACATCTGCACGTGTGGTGTAAATCATTTTGAAATTGCGATTTTTTCTTATGCCTCCACCATTTTTCCAGGCTGGAGTTGGGCACTTGTTCTATTGTAAGAGTGCAAAATCATGCTTCCATGCACCCTGACAGGCTTAAATCATGTTACATTGTTTTGGAATAGGGAAACCGGAGAATCTTGCTTTAATTTAATGGCTCATCACCGCGTGTATAATTTAAGAGTTAAGTATGAGTACTGAAAAAATTACATGCGAAACTATAATTTCTGTTGTTGTAATGATCTCCCTTTTCGTTGAAGAGTACTGTAAGTTTATAAGGGAATCTATACAGAGAGAATAAAAACAGTTCATTTCATAATGTAACAAACGCAAGGTAATACTAAAATGAGGCATCCCGCACTGGAAAAATGTTTTCAGAGTTTGTTATACCTTGCAATGTTAATGCTTTGACACGGAACATTACAACAGGATGTAAATCAATTCCATGATACCATTGTGTGAAACATAAATTTTTTACATGTAATACACTGTGTTATACCGTATTAAAATATCCGTGCCTCTGGTTTCGTGCCTAAACCATAATTACTCCACAACTGTTTAAAAAAATCGGCAGATCGAAAAGCGGTGTTATTATAGGCCATAATTTGCAGTGATCCCATTGGCATCCATAGGTTGTGCGAATCCGGGTGATACACACTTTTCCAACATTTCGTCCAGACGTAATTGATGATGTTCAGTGCAAGCGACGGGCAACCGGAAATTTTCTTCCTGCTCACAGTATTGTGATTTATCTGTGTGAATCAGGAAAATGGGAATAATTACTCTAATGATTTTTTCGCTTTCGAAAAAAAAAAGTTTGGCCGCATTGGAGTGGTGGATGTAGGCCGTGATCACTCTGTTTAGTGTCATGTTTCTGCGAATTGAAAGGGAAGTGGAGGGGCCAGATGTCGAATCACATTACTCCTGGATCCGCTAACTGAGATAAATCACAGCCTGGAAATGATGAGCATGATCCAAACCAATTCAACCCAGCATCCAACCCTGTATATATACGCTCAAGAGAAATTCCCTGCTCATCTTTAATTCATTGAAACCCCCCAGCGCTTCTATGCAATATTTGCGTTTTTCCAACTGTGTATGCTCCAGTCATTAAGCCCTTAGGTAGACAGGGATAAATATGAAAAATTTATTTCTATATAGTAACTGCTCCCCGGTATAGCCCAAAAAAAGGACTTGTTGTTGGTGAGGAAACGTGAGGGACGCTGCTGTTATCACAAAGTTCAATGGCTGTGGGTATGCGCGCTAGAGAGCGAAAAAATGCTGTCAGATAAGATAGTCTTTTGTTCGTTTCAAGAGGCCTATTTCATCCATTTTGCACGAGTTGAGTGCTAATGTGGCTTCATTATCAGTCGTCACGGAGCGCTCGCAGTTGTGGGGTCTAGACCATTAGTGGACCATTTTCGGCCCTGAAAAAACCTGTGTTTCGGTGGGAAACTTGGTTAGGCCAAGACTGAGCTGTGCTATCGAGTAATCACGGGTATGCACGTATACAGTGCAACCTTTTGCAAATATTTTCAGGCTGGTTTGTGCAACTTTTATACTGTATATTTTCAGTATCATCCTATCCCCTGAGAGCTTGTAAGCAGCAGCCTTTGGGATGAAAAAGTAGACCAGACCAGGGCCCAGCCCGAACAACCCGCATCAGATGTACTTCTAATTCAGTGGGCTAGCTTGGTTAGGAACTTTCTGTGCTAGCAAAAGCTTCTGACTGAGCGGCTATCATTAAAGCAAACTTTTATAGATAATGAAGGCACCGGAAGTAGCTCTCAAAAGACGACCACTCGAGTTCCTATGGATTTTTCCATCAGGAACGAAGAAACGCTCAATCATCGCTGGGGGGATGCCTCTCCGCCAGCTACACAGATTATTTAAATTAAACGGTTAAATATTTGGGCCCTCCCGCGAAACCACTTCACTCGGCCAAAAGATTCCGAGGACGATAAGTGTAGCTTTTCCATTATACGGCAGAAATTAAACCGTGTTTCATTTCTGTCTTAATATCCCCTGCTTGTCGAGCACACTATCCTGGGCGTTGCCAGGACTAGGCGCTATGGCGCTCGTATACCTGTCTACATTTTCTATTCGTGTGCAGATTGAATTTGTGTGCAGCCCTGGTCTCATACAGGAGTAGAACAAAAGAGGGTTTTCATTTAAGTTCTGCTCGCCATTAGCCAGTTTCGAGCTCCTGCGCCTGCGCCAGATTTTTACAACTCAGGCGCAGAAGGACTTGGAGGGTGGAGCCCGCTTATCGCTTTTGTTTTCCGTTAGAAACGGAAACTCCTTATTGACGCCTGATAACAGCATATTCACAAATGGTAATCATCTTTCTCCTAGAAATTGTTTTCCGCCGGAAAGTCGTCCTATTCAAGAAGAGGTGCCCTATTTTCCTGTGACAGGTTTTCCACGGCAAGACTCGTATTTATCAAAGGGTCCGGAGGTAGGGAGTGTGGGGGTGGGGGTGAGTAGAGGATGGTGTTGGAGGGGAATCGACTGCGACGGCACAACCAATAACTGTTCCCTCTCAGTCACCCTGTCCCAAGAGCATTGTAAAAAATCCTTCCTCCCTACCTACGTGCCAGTTGATGGTACAGCCCCAGATGCCCCGGAGACAACTGCAGCCACTTGTCAGGATTGCTGCGCACGTAGCCTCCAGCTCTTCACGGCTTCCTTCTTTAATCTTGGATGAGTTCCATTCGGAAATCAAGATCAGTCCCATTTAAGTTTAATAGAGAGGTCGGGGAGGACAGGAGGATCACTCCCCAACTGCTTTAACCACAGCGCACTATGACTACAGACTATATACATTGCCACTGCTACTGTATCCACGGTTGTCTCTGTCAACCTAATCAACGATTGGCCCTTGCTGTTATTCATTTACGGGGGGTGGTTAATAGTGCAGAAGGTTCATGTGCGGACCCGACAACGCGCCGTGTCAATGAATAAGTCAAGTGCTCATGCACACCGAACGGTTTGTTTTCAACTTTTGTAGGGTTATGTCCAGACCGACTGGGAATATTTCATTGTGGAGCTAGTTTTCATGTACAGTATTAACAGGTTCACTGGGATTACGTTGGGAATCAGGGGAAATACTAACAGAACTATTGCTGATGTGAAAGGTTGTACTGGGTACCTGAACTGTGCTGGCGAGTGGATGGAATGGAATTCCTTATCCAAAATGAATGTGAACTAATTTATAAAACACGTAGTGTGTGAATAACACAAATGACAGCGTGAATCTTGTGACATTTATATCATCCTGTAGATGGAGTTAGTTGTGTGAGTTGTTAATTTTGCCAAGAGATGGCGCGGATATAGAGGGTGTCGTATGGCGGACCTGAAGAGAGGTTTGAAGTTATAATAGCAGTTGTGAGACAGCCTTGAGCGAGGCTAGGTCTAATAAAATACGTTGCTGGCAACCTGTGTATTATTGGACCACGACCCTGAGTGAGTCTTCAGGAGCAGAAGAGATGACCCAGGCAGCTCATACCTCACAATCTTGATTAGAGAGCAGCTCTGTTGCCTTTTTTTGTTTCAAAAAAGACATCCACCTATGCACAATAATCTTTAATAATTGTGTGCTCCACATTCATAAGTCACTTACAGTATTATAGTATCGCCGCTATTATGAAATTCAATCTGCAATGGGTCCAAATATCGCGGGAATTATCGGCACACAATAGAAAATATTCCGAGCATTGCCTATATGAATGCTATATAGTTACACATTGCAAAAGCAGTCAATAGCCGGACATATTTCGATTTTGAAACGCACTTTTGGGAATCCGTATTAATAAAAATCAGCGGCTCATTTACTGATCGACAAATGGCACTTACCGTCACTCATTTACATTGGTGGTTAATAGTGCATGCGGGTAATGTGCGGATCCGCCAACGGACATTTAAATGAATGAGTAATGGAGTCATGTGCACCATGGCGTGTTTTCAAGTTTTGTAGCGTAATACGCTACCAGCAAATGTGTGTGTGTGTGTATGTGTGTGTGCTGGCCGGCTCATTCGAATTCTGCTGGGAGACACGTTGTCATTTGCGGAGAATTTTATCCCCCACCCTCGTAGCACATGTTTTATTCTCGACACAAACCACTCGGAGCTTGATTCCCGATTAGCGCAGGTTTAGTGGCTTTCAGCTGCATTGCACCAGTCTCCACAAATTCCTCATCGCTGACTTCAACCTTACTCAAGACATTAAAGCCTACCTTTCTAGCCTCCAAATATATATATCCTAGCTTTCTTCAGGTTCCAAGCCTCCCAACACAGAAATTGCCGCATTGTTGCCTGGAAATCCGTTGCCATGTGAAGCGCCTTCACCATTTTTTTTTTTTTTGTATCTAGCTCTGTCGCGCCAGCTTCCATTCTGCACCAAAAAATATTCGAATTTCAGAGGGTGGGTTGGGAGGGGGGGGGTGAGGAAAAGAGGAAGGGGAGGTAGAGAGGGGGCTTTTCCTTTGTAGTTTGCCATGAAACATTTTCAATTTTCGCCCACTGCATAGCTCAACAGAGGCCTCTCTCTTTTTTGCTCTGGCCAAGTCCGATTCGAGGGGTGACTTTTAGGCCACTGAATATTTAATTGCAAATGTGTAGCGTGGAAAAGTGCGAGGATGGTGGAAGGGCCCACCCATCCACCCACCTCGGGGCTTCGAACCGGTTGAGTTGCTGTGGACTTGTTACGGCAGTCGCGGTGCGACCTCAAATACCAGAACTATTGCTATAGTCGACTCAGATGATGACACTGCAGGGCTGGAATGTTTTTTTACTAGTTCTTCACCAAAACTTTACTATTTCCACGCAAATTTGTTTGTCCCAAAATGTTGAAATTTGTCGCATTTATCTGAAAAATATTGTAGAGCTGACTTTGTGGCAAGTTTAATCATACTAAATGAATTAATTTTAAAACAAAACCAGATACACAACACTCTATAAAGAATTTGTTAGCGTAATCTGCCAATATTAAAGAGATAAATCAAATGAATTTAGGGGATCAAAATTGGATGAAAACTGGAGTTTCAGCTGAAGTTATTCTAGCAGCGCAGATTTGATCGCGTTTTGTGCCAAGCAAGAAAGAATACATTATTTGAACGCATGAAGGGTTAGTAGTAATCAGGGAGGGCCATAGTGCATCTCTGGTTCGTAGAGCAAACGAGTGCAAGCCGATTCCAAGCAAAGGAAATCAAGCGGAACAACGACAGGAAATCGGTGATTTGGCGTCGCAAAAGTTTTTCCCAAAAAAGAGCCGACCAATCAGCCGACCAAGCAGCTAGCCCTATTTATTTTGGAGCACGCGGAAGATCATACGGCTGCCAACGAATATTACAGGAAACTTGCGATGCTTATCGCCACGTCACGAAGGAATTTTCTTTCTTTCATGCACCATTTAGCCAGTCTAAAAGAGCTTGTTTTTTTTTTTTCTTCTTTTCATTATCGATTGCATTTTGACCTCTTTAAAGCTTGGGATATTTTTGTCGTCTCCCTGAAACGGGTTTTTCGCTGGTGGACAACACAGACCGAATCAGAATGGAAGATTATGTGGCCTGGAGCATCCAGGGAGGTATACACTCAAGTCCAAAATTGCCAATTGCACGTCGTTTGCCGCCGCGGGTTTTCATTTTGACAGCCTTTTGCAAGGAATAGCTGGAGGGTGTGGGACTAGAGAACAATCTGTAAGAGAAGGAATGCTTTTTAGTCAGCATTGTTGGCTGATTTTCTTCCTTTGATTTTTGGTTCACTACATGGTTGCAGGGTTGTTGTTGAAGGGCCACTAGTGATTTTTGAAGAGCAAATTGACATTAGTGTCAGGCAGGAGATTAATTCGGATGTGTGTGGCTACACTGTCGCGAGATTAAATTTCACAAGCCTACCAACTTTGTTGATGGAAGCCACCTGAGCCTGCATTCAACCGAGCTGGCATCAATAGCCTCGCTTTTCTGCACACAAAATGAGCAAAGGGAACGCCAACGTTTTGTTCCACACAGTAGATTTGATACAAAAAAGTGGTCGTACCAGAGTACACACACTCTAATAATAGTACATTTTAGTGCACCTCTTCCCGTTAGGCAGAATAAGGCCAGGGTATGTGGTAGATGATATTTCAGCATCCTCACGACTCGCGCTGGAAGTTGATGGTATGCATGAGATTTTCATATGCATATTTCATCCATCTAAACGATTACATTTTCGATTAGGGGGGCTCTAGAGGAAATAGGGATAAATCCCAGTGATATGAAAATAATTGTTTTTTATCATCACATTTCCTCACGTAGAGGAAAAATATCGCCCAAATTAATTCTGCTGCGTAATGGAAAATTGATCCTCTTCGCTTCCACATCCTGAGATGGAAGACGTCTCCTTATTCTGGCTGGGGTGATCAATACAGGTTCGAAGCAGCCAGCCAGCCAGCCAGCCAGCCAGCCAGAGCCAGCCAGTCCTCACCCCCTTCATGGAGACCTGCCAACGGAGTCGTTTAAGGCCGGAAGCTGGTGTGCACTATGCTCGCTGGTCAGACCCCGCATTTCTCCAATTTCGCTAATGTCGCTGCGGGGGATCGCTCCAATTCAGCGCCTCCTACTCTAGGTAGAGGCACTAGCATAATATCCGTGTCAAGTAGGCCAGGAGCGTCCGTTAGTATGGACAGCACGGAGTAGGCAAGCGTCACCCTGAAAGGCTCTGGCGTCCGGTTAGACGCTACATGTAAGCGGAACACGTTGCGCTTGGATTACGTGATGGGGAAGGTGGATGGATGGGGCGGGAGAGCCATCTTGGAAAGGGCAGTTGTGGGACAGATGAGGTCTCGGAGGATGGACCAATGATGCGCCCAACAACAGCCTCGGAAGGTCATTCGCTTCAGGAGGGATGAACCAAGGCCTCCTGGCGGCCCTCCAGCACAACTCACCGGGAATTGCCCACGACCCGCCTCATGCTGAGTCTCAACTCACTCCCACTCCAGTGACGTACAATGGGCCGTGCTTGCCTCCTTCCCTGTTGACGTACAATGGTCGGACAGACTCTTCTGGTGACGTAGGATGGTCAATCGGCCCTATCTTCTGCAGCGGTAGAATGGTCCGATAGAGCCTCTTTCTAGCCGGAGACACTCGCCAACCAAATCAAGGGAAGCTCTTTGCCGTTCCACTCTGTACAGGGAATCTATTACTATTTTATGACCTGTCTCTGTGTGTGTGTGCGAGCCTTTAATTTCCCTTGGCCCTTACCGCTCAAATATTTCCGTCTCTACTCCTGGGGAACAAACAGGTCTAATGCATAAGCATCCGCCACCTTCTGCAAAGGCGACATTTCCCTTTACATGAATATTTGATACGCACCTCAATAATGTAATGACAGGAGCCCAAATGGAATGTTTTCTGTGGTCTGAATTAGAAGGCCGCTACCCAGCGGAATCTAGCTATACAAAGTGCACGATCTACTTGGGCCAGGAAATGCCGCCCTGTTGGTATATGTGAAAAAGTCATAAGAGATCTATCGTGTATAGGAACGAAGAAGTCTTGCAGCATATTCTGTGGAAGCTGCATCTGGAAGTAGATATTGCTTCACTTGAATGCTCCGGAAAGGTTTTGTGATTTGAAAATGGTTGTCAGTCTGCGTCCTTAGAAGAGCAATCGTTTGTGCAGTACAGTATCACCCACCGACGATGTTAAGATGAGCGAAAAGTTTCTCTTTCTCCCCTCTGTAAATGACGTGGAGTTGGCAAGTTGGGAAGTTGTAAGGCGGGGTTTGGTTGGCGCGCGAGAGGAAGAAGGAAGAAAATGGTGGGAAGATCGGGGTGTGGTCATTTGGAGGGCTCTGGATTCCTGCTCGGAATCCATTGCATGTCCGTACGAGATTCCAACTTTGGGTTAAGAGTTGGCGGCGACGCTATGCCGGCTAATATCCCACTGCGTATACCGCAGTCCCCAGGCGTTGACAAACAGGGATTAGAAAGTTAGCGATGGAGTTTCCTCAAGACTTGGCCAATCAGTCGCGCTGCCAACGGCTCGGAGCTAATCTTGACTTGGTCTACGGGGCGGCCTAGGGTTGGGATAGGCTTTTTGGCTAGGGTACCTGCCTGCATCGCAAGAGATGGCAGTGGTGGAGGAGGAAGGGGGTGTCCCAGCATACTGGCCCAAATCAGCCTTGCGGCACTCGCAATCTTCCGGGATTACGCCTAATCCCGTGGGAGCGACGCAAGGGGGCCCCGATCCGACTTGACTCGTGCCTTTAAGCTTGCAACGATGGAGCCGGATTATATCCCCGTCAAAGTCTAACGTTACAAAGTCAAGCGGGAGTTGCTACTGCCGACGCTTGACCGTTTCCAAGTCGCGTCGGCCGTATCTTTAAATGGGCCACATCCTGTCTCAGGCTCACCCCTCCGGACGGAAAAAACGTCCAAAATTTAATGGTGGGGATACTCTTGCACGGAAGGCTATCATCATCTCGAAGGCCATTGCCAAAGATTGCCGTGTTTCTCACCCAACCGACGACGACCTTCGCATTCATACGCCTTTTGTCCATGTTGCTCTCGTTTCCGTTTAGCGCTGGGGGAATCCGATACTCTAGACCATGTCCATAATGATGGTAATAAAGCCATTTGCATCGATTTTCGATGGCCATAAATGCAAATAATTCAGTAGAGTTGCAGTGTCTTAGACCCAATAAATGGTCTCGCATTTAACGACTAATAAACGATTCTCATTTTCAGCATTTTAGGGACAACAGTATTGACGCACATTATACGCCGCCTGGGTTACCAGTCACTGTTGACAAACTTTAATTGACGTAAAATTTTATAAAAGCTACCCCAACTCGATTTGATGCAGCGAATCCCTTTGAAGGATCATGTTAAGCTAGAGGGCATTACGGGTACATGCAACTGAAACTTTCAGCTAATTATGGACCCGGTTTTGCTGTAACGAGTGAGATTTATATGGCAACTAAAGATAGTCAAGT
Source organism: Catajapyx aquilonaris (assembly GCA_000934665.2). Taxonomy (NCBI): domain Eukaryota; kingdom Metazoa; phylum Arthropoda; class Diplura; order Dicellurata; family Japygidae; genus Catajapyx; species Catajapyx aquilonaris. The sequence continues at coordinate 43,657 of KZ538216.1, read as the reverse complement.
TGTCTCGCTCCTACAGCCTTACTAGCTGTTAATGGGTTTTCATAGATTATACAGTGCAACCTGTCCGTAGATCACCAGTTTTTTGTACTGAACAAGTTTCTGTTGCATGCGACAAAATCACTGCAAATCATCATCCGGTACCTAACAATAATATTATTTGACACTATTTTATTTCACTATTTATTATCCAGGGTTGGCTATAAACAGTTTTCACTGGATATACAATGTTTGACGTTGTCAGGGACAAACTTGCCTACATTTATGGTGAGACCTTTCGATCCTGAATATTTGATTAGACTAGGTAATGCAGTTACCCCGGATGACCTTTTTTGCGGAGAGGGCTCGTGGCTGGAATGAGGGCTTGATTGGAAGCCGGTTCCGGTTTCCCAAAGATGGGGCCCCATGTGAAGTTGACACAAGCAGAGACGCACCTATAGGACCACTTGCCCAATTTCAACAAAGCCTGGCGGAAAGGGTAAAAGCCGTTCGGCTGAACTCCGATACGCACACTACGCTGACTTGACCCTTTGGCACTACCTTGTTTCCCAAGTCCTGAAAGAACCTGGACTTATAATTGGGAAGAGATGCTAGCTGAGGGCAAAAAAAAAAGTTTGGATCGATTGTGACAGCTGCTCTTGCCCCCTGCCTAATCAATCAAATCACAAAAAGTTTGTGGAAACTTCCACATGCGCCGAAAAAAAAATTTGTGTGCCAGACCAGTAAGCTGAAATGACGCACTGCAATGATCGCTGCCAAAATTGGGGAAGCGAGGGGGATGGGCAGTTGAAGTGTTACCCTAGCAGCAAACAATGGGCACGAAAATCACCTTCTTTTGTAGCTAGGCGCCAACCTGTCACCATTTCCTTTGGAGTCTCCATTAAACGTAATTCCGTACCCCGCAGGCAGCAAATCAAGCGTGATCACCACTCGCAATATTGGCTCCAACAAAAGTGAAAATGCAACAGGGTGGGGAGGAATGGTGGAATAGGGGCCTGGCCAGGAATGGAAAAAGACTTTGACAGTTGCGCCATATTCATCCCTGCAACCCTGTAGTGTGCCTGTCGTGTTCATTATGGGAATATAATGGAGCCATTACAGTCCGGGAGGGTCTCGGGTTGGGAGTTACAGCACGTGCGAGTATGTACAATGTTTGTGAATCAAATGGCGCAGGCGTGGCCATTTTGGGGAGGCTTTTGGTGGCCACGTCCGTCCGCCCTTATTAACCCTGATGAAGTAAGCGTCCGGTGGGTGGAAGCGTTGCTGGCGTTGCTGTTCCCCAACCGGGAGCCCTTGTTCCTCGGAAAGAAACGAGCCGGGTAGATGCGTCACGTGCAATCCCCCCGAGTTTCATTAGTTTCGTACCGCTTGTTTCTTCAAGCTCCCTCGAGCGCTTCTTCCTAGCGAACAAGCAAATAGATTAAGAGGATATTTTAACTGTTGCAATTGGACTTGGCCTCGTTTCCATCGTGTACGGGCCGATGGAATCTGTGGGTCTACATCTAACAGGATAGTTAACCCGGAATTTGCGGATATAGAGGGAAGGTTCTTAACTTACAGTGTAGTTTCATCAAATTATGTGCATGTACAGTAATTCAAAGGTGGTTGCAGACTGTACAGTCACCAGCACAATTAAGGGGTCTCAGACCTGAATTTGGTTTATCCTGAAGGGTATGCCACCCGCGGTTGGGGTGTGGGTGGGCTTGTTTGCGCCTTAATGGTATACTCTACAGTGAGGCAAGGGTGCGGTTGCTTGGGTGCCAGGATAGCAGTAGGTACAGGACACTATGAAGTCACACTTCCAAGTGCCATGGGTTATATTGTAGAAAATGAAATGGGTGCTTTTACCATCATCGTCCTTTTCTTTTGCTGGCGCTTCTAAAGCTCCGAGGTCGAGCTTGTCTTTTAAGCTGTGTAATGCATTGATTCACCATGGCGACTAGCTGGTTGAGCATTTCAAGGATCGGGTGGTGAGGGTTAGTGGGTGTGGGGGGGCATTGGTAGTGGTCTAGTGGGGCTATCCTTCCTATCTGAGCCGAGTGGACTCTGATTGCTTCTTTGGCCATTTGGCTCGCGGCACTATCAAGTGTTCACCGAGTGCACCGCAGCAAATATACGCCTTTGAGGCGACGGGAAGCTGCGTGCTGAAAGCATTTGGGCAAATAGCGAATTTTTCCCCCCCTACCCCCTGCCCCTCTCTCGGACTCTGCTGGTCGAATATTTTGTATGGGCCCTGGGGGTTCAGTGGCCGGTCTCTGAGGCTTGCCTCGCCATATGAGTACGTTAATTGCTATCCACAGGGCGGCCAGTCTGCTTTGTGCGAGGATTCCTGGCTACCGGCATTAGGCTTGATTAGCGGCTAGGCTCGTAGGTGTCTACTTGCCATAATGCACTGCCCAAAGACAAGGGCCGATCAAAAATAAAAGTTGGGCTACTTCTCTTCAAACTACCTTTCAGCCTTAGAGCATTAATTTTTAGTCCTCAAAAGGCTGTGGCTCTGAGTTAATGCTGTCATTCCTTGCATGTGAATGACGGCGGAAATAGGGGGTTGTGGGAATCAGGACTGGTGACAGCATTTAAGTAGTGCCTATCCATTAATAGACGGCTTTTTAGTAGGTAGTGTAGTTAGGTGCCTGCTAAACACGTACTATACATGGCACATGAATACAGTATTTTTTTGCCGGACATCTTATTATGATTTTAATGTAGAAGATTTGTTGGCATTTTATCGAGTTGCAATGCCATTTCTGTAAAAGTTCAGTAATAAAATGAATGATGTTGAGGTGCCTGTAGTTCCATATTTATGATAGGAGGCCCTCATTTTATGATATCATATATCAGAGCAAACTTTCCTCTACCAAATATGTTGCTTTCATGACTTTCTTAAGATGTAACCAAACCTCTCGCAGCACCTTAAGGTTAGAGATGTAATATCACGATATAATTAGGTAAAACATATTTTAAAAATAATATTTAACTGAGCTTTTCCAATGATTATGCGTAGGATACAAAGCCAGGGGTCGCTAGATAATATTTGTGCGTCTCTGTGTGAGAGTAAATTTTACTATTGAGAGAGGAATGCGTGGTTGTTGGTCACTGGCATGTTTGTCTCTTCAAAATGTTAAATCAATAAACATTGCGTTTGCAGTAGGCTATGCTACAAAAATATACTCATAACATCTGTAGTGCTTATAGTAATATAACCAGTACCATCACATTTTTAAAGACCCTACAATGTGAAGTATAATAATGCAGTCCTCTGGGAATTGTCACGTTGTGGTGATCATCTATACGCATACTAGTCTAGAGCCTTGTAAAAAGTAGAGTAGAATGCTATTGTAGACCAGCAGGCATTCAAGCTCGGTTAGCATTCTTGGCGAAAACATGAGTCGAGCCGGCTTCGTCCAATGTTCTGGAACATCCAGCGAGGTTTAATGCGCAAACCATGTGGGGGTACCCTATTTCAGGAACTGTCCTGCTGTAGTTTCCCCGTTTCAAAAGCTCCTCTCCCTTCCCCCTTGACGTGGGATTCATTAAGCTTCCAGGCACACATTATATTATTCCCATTGAGGAAGGACGAGAAATGAATTCCGCACAAGTTCTCCCTTGAGCCGCAGTAGTCAAAGTACTATGTCTGCGCCAGTACCCGTTTCCGTAATTATGCTCAAGTTTGTGCTTCTCGACAGAAGGTTACCGGCTTTTGGCCATCGGCAACCCTCCATATTGCTATACCTGTATAGTGTCAATTGGAGACTAAAAAGTGTGGGGTTGGTATCACTGATGATACTGGAACCCAATTTCCCTAAAACTGCAGGCAAAGCAACCATTAGAGCAAGTCCCTTGGGCCGTGTGCCAGATCGTATAATCCGTCGCTGGGAGGGTTTGTTATTTATCTTCTTTTTCTTGCTCTTCCCTAATTGTTGCCGAAAGCTTGGAAATATATTTTTTTGTTCTTACTAGCTCCTGCCTCTCTCGTTCCTCGGTGGACAATCCGGAAAAGGGGGATTTCAGAACCGAATTAACATGGCCAACTAATTACGTTCGCTTTCAGACTCGACTGCCTTCCTACTATAAACACGTCACGTCCAATACACACCAGGCACTCAGTAACTCTTGGGACAATTTGTCCAAGTGGCCGCAACTTCTACTCTATGCACCGCACTGCTTGCTAAACCTAATGAAAGCCGAGAGAATCCATGGGGATGAAAAGAAAAACGCTAGTGTGTAAATTGAACATTTTGCACCAAACAGACGCAATTCAACAGGGGAATCCTTGCTAGAGTATAAATGAAATACTGAGACCTGGACAAAGGCTAACAAGGCTTTGCTCTTCTCTTATTCACAGTTCCACTCAGCCACGTGCAAGCTGTGATTAAAGGGACCGTGTCTTTGCCCTGTGACATTGCTCTTCCGGATCCACCCAAACCGCACGACGAAGTTCTACTGGTGCTTTGGTACCGAGAAGACCTGGGTACTCCCATTTATAGGTAAGTGCGTTAGACCAACACTGTGTTTAGTCATGCTGACCATAAAATAAATTATGTATATCCTCTTTAAATCGTAATTATATTGTGGGCAACCTCCACGTAGGCCTAAAATCAGGCTTAGGTCTGTATTGGAAACTGCACTAGACCTAATCAGGAGTTAACAGTATAATATTTATCAAGATGCACCACACACTAGAATCTGCATGAGTGTATACCGGTCACACTGTCACATATACAGTCTATCCTATGAAAGCTCCAAGCTTTTTCCTAGTGCTGAAAACGTCATACTCATCCCACGTCAGGTGTTAAATACGGCTGTTAATATCCCAAGCCCCTCGCACCTGCCACGTCGGAAATGGCGACTGATTCAGACAATTAAAACGCGCAGAAGGTTCCGCAAAAAATATATGATACGATCTCGAGTGGCATTCGTGTACGCACTGGTTTTTACTAGGCAACTATCCCAAGCAGAAAAAGGCCAGATGAAAAGAAATGCTCGTTTAATTGAGGACGGCCAGAGCATTGGATTTGTCATTTCATGCATGGTGTGCAGTGTCAGCCGCAGTTGCGCTTGTAACGAGCATCATTTTTTGTGTGTGTCAAGTATTCCACAAAGACTAAGATGCAACAAATATGTGTATTTAACATAATTATGTGAGTGTTAGGCTTTAAAGAAACAGGTTCTTTTCCACCTAGATGTTGTTTTTGCTGCTTTGCTGCTCAGACTGTAACGTTTTAAATTAGGGGAAATGATTTTTTGGTAGAGGATTAGATTGGAGGATAGGAGCGTCATGGGTCATTAAGTTGCATTAAACCTTGATAGTAAGTGTCATTTTCCACTCCATGAGGAACGTTTCATTACTTTGCCCCCTCGTATTGGCGCAAAGAATGAAAGGTGCACTTTGCAGCGATGACCTTATAAAAGAGGGGAACTGAATGCCATCGTGTTCACGCTTTGCTGGATAGGTTATTCAATATATTTGGCAATTAAATCAAGCAAAGCCTTCTGCCTTTCCCTTACCGGTCTGAAATTCATCGGCCCATTCGCCCACAAGCGTCATTATTGTGTCACCATGTCAGAGAAGATAAGCTGTCATCAAATCGAATTACGACAGATCATGTTGGATGAGGGGATTGGAATTGACATCATAATTTGTTTGCGACAATTTTCTTCATTCAGAAATTGATATGCTGGCTGGTATGGAGATAATCCAGTGCAATCCGATTTTTTTTCATTGTTTGATCCAATTGCATGCGCTTCTACTGCAAGAGTACTACCTTCTGAGCTCTCTCTGCCTTAAATTAAAGGATTATTTTGAAAGGATAATATCCGGCAACAGGCTCGTGGCGTCTCTATGTACAATACATCATCCATTCTCCTCTGGACAGATATCTTCACCGCTCCCTGGAGTGAACAAATCCTTTCAATGCATTAGCAAATCTTTTTGCCCGGAAGCTTCGGAGCGGAAAATTATAGGCCTGCTTTTCAGCGCGCAGATTAATTAAGGCCATGGATCGGATAGTAGTTGAAAAAAAGGGAGCCTAGCCCCTATACCCCCTTAGGGTAGTGCAAGTCAGGCAGGAATGCCATCCCCCTCAAAAATCACTTGTCTCGGATGCCAGGCTTGCTCTATTTGTACTCTCTGACGGTTACAAATTTATTTTGCAATGCTAATTTCAGGCTGGGGAAAAGTCTAGACTAGGAAAAATCGTATCCACATTAAAAATTGCGATTTACAAGTCGAAAAACGTGACTCCCTGCGTCAGCTGCCAACATCACCACCTCCCCACTCCCACTTCCGTGTATGTTCACACTTGCATTTAGGAACNAGGAACACCCCCCCCCCCCCCAAGTGCAGTATGTGTAGTGTGTATATAAACCATGCACATTAATGCCCACGGGGAGTCTCGCAACTAATTAATTAGCTAATTAATTAGCTAATTACTGGGGCCCAAGCTGTTTCACATGAATCTCTTGTTAACCTGGGTGCAATATTCGCCCACCTATACTCCTCTAGAGCAATTCTCATTTATTTTGACGGCTTTGTCAGAGGGAAATCGCCTTTTGCTCAGGCTTTTAGGCAGTAATCCGCCGAGCAATGAGCGTCTGTCACCAGTTTTTACGATCTCAGACACTTTGAGGTCCGGACTCCCCATCCTCCTGCTCATCCCATAAGACGACCAGACTTCTAAACGTTGCCTCCAATTGAGTACCTCCTGTGCTTAATCCCCTTCTTTACTGACCGGTTAATTATAATTCACAATATTTTAATGAATATATGGATTGCGGTTAGGAGGAAAATGGATGCTCAAATTCATAGGTAATTAGCGATCTATTTTTTGGGAGGCGGAAATTCCATTTGAAATGGAACAAAGCGTGTTTCGATACATGAGAATGTCTCTATGGATTTTGCACACTGCATATAACATGAAATGAAAGCGCTCAGAATATTTTAAAAGCAGGGAGCCCCTACTCTGCATTTATATTAATTGAGTGTTACACAGTACGTGGGCAGTGATAAACAAACACCTCTTTGATTGCTATTAAAAACAGCAACATGGCCTTAGTTTCTAGTGACATAGCAAACATGAACTAGTCACTGCCAATGGATCAAAAGCCAAAGTTAAACAATGGACAGTATAACATACCAGACCTGGTATTTTTGGACTGAATTGCATTTTAAAAACATGCAGTATTTTGCTGATATGGCATAAGAACATTTCCGTATGGAAGTGAGCCTTAATATTTTAGTAGTCATTTAAGTGCCAAATCAACATCCAAATCAGACAATTTAGCGCTGAAGGTGGTGTACGGAAAGTAAAATTTATTGGATACCGTCTAGTCGACCGCATGAACGTACGTAGGCTATTCGTAATACTCGCAGAGAACGAGACACTCTATAAATATTAAATATAATTTTCTTCGCGCCATTATTGACCTCTCTAGGCCCCACTCCACTATGATTACTTTTGATTCCCAATTTTCAGACTCCGCATTCTCTACGCAGTAACTGCAGTGTGATCTATCGATTTCAGGTGTGTGCACATGACCCACTTTCGTTTACCTTCGAAGAATATTAGCAAGTACGATAGGTAATCTATAGGACGCCCATTGTGCTTGGTCCACTAAGAACATTAGTGCAAATTAGTATCAAATGGTCATGGTCTGGATATTGTGACAATAGTGCCTCATTCGGAGCTGGCAATGTTGCCTGGAAGGTCATGCGGGTGTGTAATATGTGCTATTTTAGTCTTGGTTTGACCTGATATGAGCTGGCCATGCTCACTGTTCCATTGGCTGAACATAGCCGTTAAAGGATACTGGTATTTCACATGAAGCAACAGTCTCCTAAAACATATAAAGCCCCATGTCACAATAGTGTCATATTAGTAGTATTTATTAAAATGATATTGATTTGCCTGGAATACCGCATTACTGACTGGATAGCTAGCAAAAATTCTGTCGCAGTGGTATTATAAAAAATACTGATAATACAGCAATGGTTGCAGAACTGTTGACTTCATTTCAAGGCAATATAATTATTCCAAAATTTAAACAAAATGCTGATTAATGCAGGGCCAGACTTTGCATTATTCATTAAGTGATGGTCATGACTCAATGTGGCAGGCTCACTCAAAAGTTATAACTGTATCCTTCCTTTGCATTCAAGCAGCCTATTTCTAGGTTATTTCCGATGAACCACATAAAACCCCTTGTCTGAATATGGCAGTCACAATAAAAAGAATACTGCTCCCCACATTTTAACGATATGCATATGAAACTCCTCGTCACCTTGGCTATGCGGAAAACTGCTTTAAAGCAGCAGTTATCCTAGGACCGGCGCTTTTGAATGAGGAAAAAAAAAGTAATTCTGAGGATCAGGTTTTTTTCCTTGCAAAATGCTGTCGCCCTCTATTGTATTGCAAACAAGGCAGTCAGTCCCACACGCGACAAAAAATTTGCATAATTGTAGTCGGACTGCCCCTATATGAAGAGTTCCACTAGCATTGGTGGTGTTATGAGTTGGTGATCCCAATCATGCTCATTCATAAAGTGGCCTGACTCACTTTTATAAACCGGTCTGCCGAATGATTGTATTAGTATTACCCAATTGCAGCAAAAAAACGCTCTCGTTGAAAAACAATAGGATTGATGGATGTGCACTTGACGAACACGCTAGCTCTGGCGACTGGTCTGAAAAGGATGGTCCACCGGTCTGACCAGAGCTCGACATTTTGAGCGAAAACCTTGCAACACTTTTTTACAATTATTTTAATTTTTTGAAATGTGCTGTACCCAGAAATCTGTTTTGAAGAATAAAAATTAACGCATTTGCATTTTTGAATGATTGTGGGACCAGCCACAATGCGTTTTATCCCTTGCGCCAGCATGTTGCGTTGGACTGCATTTGCATGACAATAGCTTGTTAGAGGCTTTTTTTCTGAGCGCAATTTATTTTTTGACTGTATCCCAAATTTCGGCTGTGGCACCAAGGATACCAACGGTTATTTTTATTTCACCAAAACGTACAGTACCTGTGTGCTTAAGGTTTAAATATGAGAAAACTTGCCCAATTGTTGAGTTGGCGTCCCAGCAAAACACGTGTCTCCCTCTGTGGTGCAACAGGGTTTGATTTGTGCTGAAAATAATCCAAAGGCGTAATGATTAGGCTCCGTAATTCAATATTGCAAGAGGGGACCGATAATAATAGCAATGGCCACATGCCAGAAGTTTACAAGTGGGAACAGAATTCAATGGCAATGTGGATGCAGCATGCAACATTAAACTGAGGCTGGAATGTTGCCAGCATGTTTGCTCCAGTCGAGCCACTTGAGAGAATATCATGTGACCAACACTATGCATGGTGCCAGGTAAATGATCTGCAGGCATACCAGTACAGCACGCAATGTAAAACTCCCAAGTATTTCAAGCCTTCCCGACATTCATTCGAGCGGTTCCACATGCTGCTGGCCCAAACGCATAATAGTTAAATGATGTTGCAATGCGCACTACTTGAAGGCACGATGGGATTACGGTGCTTCTGCACAAGCACCAATTAGTTAAATGAATAAATATTGCAATTAATACCCTGCCAGCGTTCTGCCGTGCTTGTGGAGGGATAGCGTTTAAAGTGATTGAATGAATTTAGATGTACTGTTAGTGCAGGAACATTACGTTATTCCTTTGCCTGGGAGCCCAACACTGTTACAAATAGAGTCTGGGGGGCACGTCGAATAAATCGTGCTTCAGAGGTTGAATAACTAACGGTATGCAAGCCTAATAACGATATGCCAACGTATTTTACGCACATCTACCCTAATCCCGCATGAATTGTGACCACGTATTTTCTTTGCACAAACGAACAGCACGTTATTTGGACAGAAACTACCCCTATTCTGTGATATAACCCCATTTTCCACACGTGCTAAATTTCTCCAATGTGCATACTCCAGGTTGAAATATAGACCATTAGGGCTACTAGTATCAGCCACATTACCGTGCAGCTACAACACTGATCCCATATTGGAACACTATATGCTTCATTAATTTATCTTGCACCGCATTGTGGAATGTACTCTTGATTATTATGGGAGCTTCCTCTGCATGAGGTTTTTTTTGGGCGCTTATTTTTTTTACCCCTCCCCCCAGCCCTATCCCCACCCAGAATGAGTAATGCTCACTTTGATTGCGAGTGCGATTCATAAGCTAGTACTATTCGTGCCAGTCAAATCCCGTTTGGCATGCAACGCATAAGGCCGGCTTGGTACATTGTTCTGACCGCTGCGAGGACCGCTGGCACTCAAATCGTCGCGTCGGTTTGCAACAACAGTCCCGGGAATACGGTCCGGATTATTGGAGTCTCAGGCTTTTTTTTTTTTTGCATACAGGAGAGTAAGGTATAGGCTACCTACATTGCAGATGAAGAAACAATTGCTGTGAAAAAACTGCTGATTTGCATTTGAACAGTGACATCTATCGGAAGTAAATTGTACACGAATCGTATCAATCTTTTTGTCTGAAATCACATTAATGACTGACTACTCGACCTTGTTTTTCACCTGCTTCAGCCCCCTTTTACAGCACTACTATTCTCCAAAAATGTGCCTTGTAGTTGTGAGAGTCACGTTAGAGCCACTTGTCTTGTGGGGGAATTTCTGCGGAAATTGGCACAGCGCCTAATCAAAGCAGGGTTCTAGACGTGGTTGGACTCCATTAAACGTACATCACCACTCACGGACCGATACGTTATTTTGGATGCAGCACCACTGTTCGTGTTATTTGCAAGAAAAAAAGAAAAAGAAAAAAAGCGAGATTTATTTCCTGGCACCAAGTGGGTGGGGTTTGGGCGTAGAAACTCCCAAGTACAAAAAAAAATGAAAAAGAAGGCTGGGAAAACAGGGGCAACAAAGTAATCAATCGCAATCGCTGGCAAAAGTGAAAGCAAGATGGCTGCATGGGCCAAGAGAAATGGGCGACGTTGCAGCGGAATGGCACGTTGGCACAGAAGCAGACGTTAGAGAAAATGTGAAAACGAGATGTCAGGTTTTGGGGAGAAGTGTGGAAGAGGAGGAGTGGTCGATGCAGAATTCCCCCTCTACCCCCTCAAGTTATAAAGTGTCCTCGTGGGGATTACCTTCATCCTTTATGCAGGCAGAGGCGAGCATGTTAGTTAGAAACGCAAATGCAGTTGGCGTGTTGATGCGTCGAGGTGACCGTACAAAATTTTGACATTTGCAAAAATCTGGTCGTTCGCTCTTATTGCTTCAAAAGTGTCGGTGGAGGGGGTGGGGGGGTCAAAGAAAACTAGTGTAGGTTTTGGAGCTCGCAGCCTTAGCACCTTATTACACCGGGTGGTAATAAAGAATCGTTAAGCTCCCGGTTGGCTCCTTTGGAAGTGGGCCAAATGCGCGGTATCCATTGCAACTTCATCTAAAGTTGGGGCATTCGTTACTTGCTTCATACAGCAAAGTTCCAGGCCGGCTGTAATCATTTTAGCTGTTCTCTTAATACCAGTTGAACACTATCAGTTCTTAGTTTCAACGCACTAGGTTTCCAAATTGTTTCTAAAAAGGAGGTTGGTTTATCTAGCTGACCTTTTGGAGCAGTTTCACTAGTCTTTGAAATATTTGAAATAATATGATAGCTACGTTGTGAATGGTAAACTGGCTGTGGTGTTAGGTAGAATATTATGTTAGGTAATGTGGTTTGATCCAAAAGTCATACTTGTCACACGTACAGGGAATTACGATTTTTCCGTTTCATCAAACAGTAGGTTTAGCCTCCATCGAATAATTTATAATCTTAGAAAATGAAAAAAATCAGTTTAATGTTCAACCCCTAGACTCACATAGGGTAACATAAAATTACACACAATATTTTGCATCACAGTATATTTGAGTTCCAAAATTCTGAGTCTCCTTTCGCCCGATGGGTCATAAAGCGACGTAAGTGCAGTAAAACCTAATCATTTACTGGTTTACCCAGCATAAGTAAACATAGTGTACAGTAAAAGTCATTACCGAGGTAAACAAATAAAAGCGCGGGGGGGGGGGCTCCAAGTTCTTGTCGATACTTCCTTCCAAAATAGTTGGCAGGCTATTTTGAGCTTACGACGCTATCCAATGGGGCTGGTGCACAAACTGCACATTGTAGCAAATTGGACTGCACGCTCAAAACAACGTTCGGCATTAGTCCGTCCCTCGTAAAAATTACTCCGGGCCTGTGCCACTCGTAATTATATAAAGCATCAAAAACCCCCTTAATTTTCATACTCTGGGGCTAGCAATCACGCAACCAGCTTGGAGTATTCTAATCGGAGGGAAAGGAAAAGAAGAGTAATTGCTTTATTATACCGAATATTAAAATTGGCTCGACTCTATCTTGTTATTAAGGCTGCAATCAACTTGGCTCCTTGGAGGGAAGGCCTTTCATTACGGAACCGACTGAATCTTTAACACAATAGTTGTATGGGAGAAAACGACGTATTTTGTGTGTACATATCGGCGATGTAGTAGCCTGCTGTTATTAGTACGCCTGGTATGTCACCTTGACAATAGTGTACGAATTATGTATCAAGTGTTCATAATGTAACCTGAAGAGTTGGTGTAAGGGTCTGAAGGAGTGTTTAAAATTTGCATTATTGCTGTATCCTTCACCCTGATCTGATCACAACAGTGCAAATCAGTCTTCAGCAGTCTTTACAACACTGTTCTTTTTTGTCTTCAGTGTGGATGCTAGGGAGAGGCCGTTCCAGGAAGCTGAGAGGTGGTCGGACGAGAACGTTTTTGGAAACCGGGCCTACTTCCGATCGACCACCCTACCTGCCTCTTTGGCCATCGAGAACGTGCAGGAAGGAGATGCAGGTGTATATCGATGTCGCGTGGACTTTAAAGAAGCCCAGACACGAAACTCCAAAGTCAACTTGACCGTGATTGGTGAGTACACACTCATATTGCTGACTCTCCTAAAGCTCTAGGGTGGGGAGGTGGGTGGATGGAGAGTTCTGAGGAGGTACATTGATATTTGCCCTGTTCTGGAACATGTCTAGAGGGGTTTTCTCTTTGTTCTAACGAATTGGGAGGAAAATGAAATGGTGGGTAGGGGTAAGGGGGGTTAGAAAGGGGGGGGGGGGATGCTTGTTTAAGGAGACCTACACCGTAACAAGAAACTGAAGACGGGAAATTGCCCCAAGCAGCGAAGGAAAGAATAAACTTTCAAATTCAATAAAGCGGAAAGGTCATGTTAGATTAACAGCAGTTAGTTGGGATCACCCAGAGGGAAATGAAGCTTGAGAAAGTTTCAGTAGCCTTTAGGCCCAAGACGGGCCAACTTTCATACAAATGCTACTCGCTTTCTTTGTTGAGGTTTAGCAAAGGGCTTGTCGTGAACAAGATTATTTTACTTGAACTTCACTTCTGTGCCCCTCTCTTCACATCGTATGCAGAATTTGGAAGATGTTACCAAGGTATATCTCTGTGCCATGCCATTAATTTGTTGCGCCAGCTGTCAGAGTTTGCCCCTATCTGATACAATGCGAAGTGCAAGGATATTTAATTAGGAAGGGTTCATAAATCATATAAACGCTATTGAGAGGGTGTAAGGTTAGCATGGTTTGATCACAAGAGCAATAGTACAGTGGCGCCAAATGTCTGCCTAGTAACAAACACCATATAGTAAATGCAACACATATTTTGAAGCCTATACCATCATGCGAACTTATGGTGACAAAAAGGGACGTATATTTCCACTCCACCTCTATATTATTGTTTAATGCGTTCCATCCGCATTGCACACAAGATGGCGCGTATCAATATTATAAGAGAATACATGACGTGCTTCACGGAGGATTTGCTCGAATTACCCGCGGAAATGGAAAAACCCAGGAGAAACGACCTCTTTGCTTCTTTTTATGGTGCCACAACGTGGCTTCGCCTCCGGAATGCTTCGTCTCGTAGCAAGGGACAGAAAAGAACCCTGGAATCCTTCAGCAGGGACATTCCATTTTCGTCCCTGGGTCCCACCCGCCAGCTTGACCGAAATATTTCCCAGCTCAAGTACGTACTCTGCATTGTGCTCCGCACCTGAACCTCAATTGAACATTGAATACAGCCATACATGCCTGCTGAACCGCAGGTTGCAATAAGTCATTTGGGTGAATAGGGAATATAATATTTGAGATGAAACGTAGCCTGCAGTAGGATATGATAAGCAACAGAGTAGCCAACAGTAGGTATAATTATTTTGACATGTAATATGTTAATGTCATTTGTAATGTTACACATATGTAATCCAGCTCAACGTTACAATTGTGACAATTAAGTGGAAAATTTCCGAGTTAACATCTGGAGACACCAAACCAGCTAATCAGGCCCAATGAAATTGATGAAATCTCGTCTTTTACCTAGTTTCACCGACGCGTAAAGTCTGGCCTATACGTATATATGACAGGGGAGCCAAATTGGAAAAAGGAAGCCATAAATTACGACAGATATCTTATTAACTTGTTCTTTTGTGGGTGCAGATAGCAGATAAGAGGTTTCCCTCCTCCTCTCCCCCGCCCAAGACTTGGCCCATCACGCCATTGAAATGCCCCCCCCCCTCCTCTTTTTCGGATGAAATTGCATTTCCACAGTCAATTTATGTCCGCGAGTATTTGATGGCGGTCAACGTAATTACGTGTGCAACTTTGCGGCAATTTTTCGCCTCCTGATTTCTCACTGCCGCGCTCACGGTCATTTGATTTATTGTCCCCCAGTTTTTTAAAGCGAGCTACTCTTGCTGCTGGGACCAAAACTATACTCTTGTACCTAAACTCTAGGAGAGTCACATAGGGGTACACTCAAAAAAGTAACAGGAGACCCCGCACTTTTACCTACTTTCCTAGGTGTGTATCCGCTGAAGGATAGGCATGTATCCGCTGAAAGATAGGCGTGTATCCCCCGGGAAGGAAGGTTAGGTCATGGGGTAGGTTGTGCAGCGTGACCCTACCCCTGCCCCATTTGGTCTCCTATTATGAAATTCCTTCCTAAAAAATATTATATTCAGTTGAATAAACAAAAATAATGTTTGACTCTACCGCTGAACGTTAATATAGGTCCTGACTAACATTTTGGTTGATATAACCTAATCATTTTGGCTATTTCAATCATTTACACTCTTGGTAAGCCAGCTTAGCCTGAAACCACTGTTTTTGGTCAGTATTGAGTCTGAAACTCATACTTAAAGCAGGATGAAAGTCATTATTGCAAGAAGCTACCGTATATGATCAGTTGTTTGGTGCTGATCATGATCGAACTTACTAGTATAATCCGGTTAATTTTGATCATTTGAATACCGAACGGGAGATATAGGGATGGTTCTTACCCTTGTGGAGATTTTACCGAGGGGTAAATTGGTATTCCAGGGCTCGTTCGAAAATGATTTCAGTGCAGAAAGAAGCAAGCTTTAACGCGCTCAGGGATATTAAGAGTACTTGGCTCATTGCGAATCCCATTTGCAAATTGTACTAGCCAAGGTTAGCGCATAATAAAGAGCAGGAAATTATGCTCCGATATTGGCCAGTTTTACTATAAAATACGGAGATTAAGGCCCGACCGCACATATGCAATATATCCTTTAGTTGACTCTAGCACACTGAGGAGGCACTTTGCTTGATTAATAGTCAAAGGGCCCAAAGTAATTGGTAGCGTGCATTAGGATTTTTTTTTCAACGTTGGCATCGACTGCATCGGATATATGTACAATGCTTGCTAATGAGTTCAATGCCAGCGCCGCTGCGGAACTCCATTTTAAATTATGATTGCGAATTGATAAATATTTTGCGTTCCACCTGCATTTCTAATGCGCACTGGGGAATTTTAAACAGGACACATTGCAGGCATTGGTGAACATGTAATTTGGTGCATCTTTGATCAATACGGATCGAAATATGATGTCCAGTCTGGCGTAGCCAGAATATGTTGTTGTTTGTATTTTTTGGTTTTGCTCTTTTGGGAGGGGGTGTGTGTAATGACGTGTGTCTGTCCCTTTTTGCAAATCCTATCTTCACGCCCATCTGGACTTTGTCACATCGGGTGCCTTTCTTTATGGCCTACCGCGTCGATAATCGAGCTCCGATATTGCGCGGTTTATAGCAGGGGCGGGGCAGCCTCCTTTCAGCTCTCAGGTCACGGAATAATCCTGGCCTTTTCCATTTATTCCCGGGCTTGGGAGGACCGAGGAGGAAAGGGGAGGGATAGGCCGGGGAAAGCCCGATCGCCACTCGGATGGCGCCAATTACCCACCTATTTTACGACGCCCACAACGCAGCGGCTGACAAGCATAAGGCTAATTGAAACCGGCGCGGGATAGCTGAATATGCCACACTTGTCCATCCCTACTAAATCGATAGAATCATACTCAAGGATTTCGATCCTGATTGTACCAAATGTCGGATCTGTATACGTTCTGAAAGTTTATGACAAACTAAGAAAAGTCGAGGGAAAAAGGGACATTCTGGTTTTTTTTTTAAAAAAGCCGATTGTTTGCGTGCTTGCATGACTAGACTTTGTAGGTTTGTGAACAAGATTCTTAGTTTAAGTAGTGGAAGGGTCTGCCAACTTGCAAGTAAATTGTAAGAAGCTGTGTTTACATTCTCAGAAAATAGGGAGGACGTGGCTTATGTGTTTTCGAAAGTTATATTTCGCATTTGTGTAAACTAATCAGTGTACGGCAAAATGTCAACCCAGTGAGGATGGGTAAAGGACACACGTGAACAAATGTTTTTTTTGTAAGTAAACATAGGATCCCCGCAGCCTCGTTAAAGAGATAATGGGGTTCAAACAAAAGGTATAGGATATCCTGACAGTTTTGCGACCCTCTGAGTGACTTTGCCGTTTTGACGAGCAACAATAATGTTACGCCGTGATAGGCCCGGTTCTTGACCTGAGGTGCCCGCACCTCCAGGGGGTGCGTGGGGGTGTGAGCAAGGTGCACCTCTGGACTTAGTATAACTATGAACTTAATCAATCACCCTTGGTGTAGGGGGTGCGACAAGGACCAATATTGTCTACAAATGGGTGCGGAGGCCCGAAAAGGTTAAGAACCTCTGCTTTAAGAGGATCCTCATTTAAATACTGACTTTATTCAAGTACTGCGATACTGATTGATTTTGAGAGTTGGAGGAAATGGGAGAACTTCGAAAAAAACCACCCGAACAGGGAGAGAGAGCATATCTGTACTCCTTCCACCTGCGAAATTTTACTGTCTCACCCGAGGATTGAACTCGGAACCTTAAGGGTGGAATGCTGTGGAGATAGCCACTACCACTACACTACAGTTCCTCCAATTAACATTTACTTGACTTAAGGTAGCTACTTAAAATTTCTGCAAGGTAACAATAATTAAAAAGCTAGGACGTGTTGAGGGTTACATAAATGCCAGGATATTATCTCCCTTCTTTCTGAAGCCATTTTCGTAGTATTTTATTTATTTATTTATTTATTTTTGCCACATTGGGAGAATCGGCGCTCCATTATTGGGGTGGACCACCACCATTGGATTGGGCCAAGGATAGGGAAGGAAGGAAGCGGCTGTGGCCTATTATACGGAAGCAATCCCGGAATTATCCTGGGGAGACCGTGAGAAACCACAAAAAACCACTGTCAGGATTGCCGGCCCCGGGAATCGAACCCAGTACCTCCCGATTAGCAGCCCGACTCCTTAACCACCACACCAACCTGCTTCGGCATTTTCACAGTATTGAGGCTTCTGCATTTATTATGTTTGATGAAATACTATCTTGTGTGTTTCCTCTATTATCTTTATAATTTTAGCGGGAGCCTTTCTGCGTCTGATAGCACTGCCACAACATGAGCTAGGTGCTACAATGCCACAGAAGTGTGTACATAACCTACATTGCGAGACTGCATGGTCGATTGCAGCACGTATTTTTCTCACATGCTGTCATATATGAACTATTTGTCCAATATCCGCTCCCTCGAAAAGCTAAAAATGACGTCCATTCAAATGCCTGAGAGATGTTAGCAACAAAGCCTATGCAAGAAATCTGCACAAAATTTATCGGAGGAGAACCTCTACTGAATTCGCCGGGAGTCAGGGGACCGACAGAAATAGCAAAGCCCGACAGTGTAACGTGGAAACAGTTGCCGACCCCTGACCTTAGCGGAAGCCAATGTTTAGCTTCATTGTAAAAGTGTCGCTCTAAGCAGGAAAAATGTGTTGCAAGCATGGGCAGACTTTGATTCGTTGCATCGCGGTTTGGACGCAACCCCTGCTCCGCAATATCGAAACAAGCTCGAAGCGAAAGAGTCTAGGGACTGACGCTGCTTGAGGGTGTAATTTGCCGTAATTTGCCAGTACCACTGCTATAAAATATAGCGGATATCGAACGGAACCTTAATCATCCCTCGCGGCTTTCAGGCTAGCAATATAATTACAGGCCGAATGATTTTGTGGTGTTAGGGCAAGTCCAGGTTTATTGGCGGAAGCGAGTATCGTATCAAGGAAGGCTATCTCATTTTGCTAGTCGTACCCCTGGAGTCAGGGGTACAACGTGTGGCCCCCAGAAGAGACCTGACTCTACATAGGCACTCACAAAAAAGAAAAATTCCTCTGCCGTCCTGTGTAAACAAATGTGGCAGAATTAGTGTAATCCCATGTAGTCCGCTTCAGCTCTGAATTAGTGTCAGGTCGAGTGCATCATCCTGTATAATAAATGTCGTAAACATGTGACACATGAGTAATGACTGTTGCCACCACATTGCGACAACAATCCGCCGCCATCTTGAGAGAGGGTCGCATTTCAGATTCCGAGGTGAACTGTAGGTAAGAGTAGATGCGGCTTCACCACGACCAACTTAGTACCAGACTATGAATTAGCGTCAGGTCCAGAAACCGAGCACCAAGAATGTCGTAAACATACGAAACGATCCTGTCACATTCATCCGATTCCGAGCAACGGCCATTTTGACAATGGGTAGTATTTCAGGTTCTGAGGTGAACTAGGAGTGGGTAACATTGGATGTGTTTCATCGGAGATAACAATCGGATGGCAAAAGTGCAAAGAGGTGCAAGTCCTCATGAATAAAAATGGCGGTGCGAGCGAGGCAGACAGAATTTGGCGCGCTGCATGGAATCGCTGTCATCCGGGTCCTTTGGCGTTGCACTTGCTGTAGGGAATAGCCCGGAGGAGACAAGATGGCGTGCATAGAATGGGAAGTGCGATTAAGTGAGGAGGTTGTGAAGCACAAGGTCCGTGCCAATAGGGGATGGAGAGAATGGACGGGCGGGAGTGTGCTGGAGAGGAAGGGTGGAATGGAAGCAAGCCTCGTTTTCGTCAAGTGCAATTTCCTAGCCGAAAAGTGATCAGGGAGTCCAGAGGAGCCGGCCAGTAGCCGAGCAAAGAATAGATTGGTTTGTGTTTTGCGGTTAAGAATGGCGGTAAGCGACATTCAGGGTGGACCTTCTCCTGTCAAGGGGCTAGCTTAGTCAGCACACTACCTGAAAGGACTGCTCTTGTTCACCTAACGAATTACGGTCGTTATCTTCCTTTCTTCCGTCGGTGATACGGGGGAAGCACAGTATTCTTCCTTGAAGAAAGGAGGACCAGATTAATGGGTCTTTCCTAAGCGAGGTCCAGAATGGGGAAGAACATCAGCCTTTGGGAGACTAAGAAATGGAAACTGCGTTCCACAAGTTTGCCATAAAAACCTGGAGCCTATGTGGGAAAGAGTGGCTCAGGGCACACTTTGGCCCACTTGGCGACTCGGACGATGACTCAAATTCAACAAGTATATAATAGTAGAGTCTGAGTGGATTCTACTATTCTCCTGGATTCTTTTAACATTATTACAGTCGGAGGCTTCATAGACATAAGTGAAAATAAGATAGGGTCAAAGAGCATTTGTCTAAGTTATGAATCTCTGGAGCGGAATTCGCATATGAATATGCCCCAAATATCTCAATATGAGGTTATAATTATTCAGAGAAACCACTAGTGCATTCATCTGTACTGTGCCAGAAGATTGGACTATGTATCTCCGGTACCCCGAGATAATAAGCTAACAAGGTATAAAATATCACGGTATGCATACGTGTGCCTCCTTCCGTGCACCTTGCATTTTTAATTAGTGTTGTCGTCATGCAATTTTAATTAAAGTTACGACTAGATCTGATGTGGTATAGCAAGCAGTCGCCGAGGCGATGGAAGTGTCATAAGCTGCACAGTGCACATAGGATACAGTATCATTCATTTTAAAATTAATACTAATTTATCTGAAGCTTGAGAGATCAAATGATCCATGAGTTTCTTCGGGAATTTTGTCTAGATCATTATTAATGATTCATTATTCAAGAGCCTTAAAATGAAGAGGATAGTAATATTGTGCACATGCACACCAACGATTATGGATTATGCTAATGAAAATCAAATACTCACGCTTGAAAGTATGACTGATTGACCGTGAACATATTGATGAATAGCATAACGGCAATCAAAATATTTGTGTAATAAATCATGATGTTTGTGTCGGGATATTTGCATATCAACCTCAGTAAATTAAACTTATCTTACAATGTGTCAAATTATACATATTCACGATTTATTGTTGTCCCAAAAGAAATGCCACGTGGTTCTAACTGGTCATTTTCTGATTATGATTATTTACTCAGGAGCAGTGCTAATGGGAATAACTCAGGCAAACACTCTATAATATACCTTTGCTCAATATGCAGCATCAAGAATATCCTGTCAATTCCATACAAAAATATAGCTATACTCTATTCGATATCGTGGAATTTTGCAGGGCTGCCGGAAATACAAAAATTCATAATTGCAATAGTTGACCAGATGAAGAAAACGGAGCAGTGTCCAAGTGGCTTGTATAGGCCTAATAATTAAGGCAAGGCCGGGCACCAAAGGGAATATAATCATCCCATAATCTTCCGGTAAAGGTGGACACTATTGACAGGACGGCCTCGGGAAAACCACATCGAGGGACGTCATGTTCCTGTTCATAGTACAGTATACGGTCTACAGTGGGAAACGATGTGCGAAAGAGGATAAGGGTAGTAGCCCGTGTGGCCGCCATTATATAGAACCATTCGTGGCTCTTGTATAGCTCGGGCATATTTCGATCCTATCACGCATCGACCCAAATTATTAACATCATTTACATGCCATTCCATGTGACGTCTGTGAGCAAGAGGTGTTGCATCGTGCCAGGATAATCAACAAACCCCCCCCNCCCCCCTGGTGAGCTCCGCATCCGTCAGCTTTAAGCAGTTGTTTTACCCTTTTGAAAACTTGTAATATGTACGCACATATATTCCGTGTCGTACGAGTGAAAAAGTCATGGTCTGAACTATGAAAAAAATAGAAGGGACTGAACTTACCTGGAATAATCTCCCGAGAGAACATGATCCTCCCCCAGATATCTAAATAAATCTCCTGTTCAGTAACATACACTGACCTCAATTAACCTTTGCCCCTTCATGCCTTCCCCACTTCTTTCCTTCATTTGTCCCAGGTTCATACGATTCCAAACTTTCATTGCTGACAGGGAGTAAAATAAAATACTATTGCGATGTAACAAAGTAAAATTTCAGAATAATGGGCACAAAAGGACATTTGTTGAATCAAAACTGGATTCAATTAGCTAATGAACTGGCGAACGCCTCTCAAATTCCACCATTATAACTCATGGTCATTAATTAACATTTTGCAAAGTTTTGCGTCACTAGCATCAAAATTTTGAACTCCTCGTTATTAAAGGGTTTTTAAACTATACATTAGTATTTTGATCGTCCACCAGTTGATTCCTCGGCCCAAAATAAGTGTCAAATATAGAGGCGCCATTGCGCCAACCATTAGCGACGTAAATAATGACAAACATCGACGTGAAAGCAACCTCCCCCCCCCATGGCATGAACAGCCAGAATGTACAGTATATATGAATTGAAATGGGTATCATATTATAGTTATTATCAAAGTCGGCTTATAGCCAACCGCACCCTTGTTTCCCCTGATGACCGTCCAGTTACATCACTCATCACCATCCGGCGAAATGTGGCATCATTGTCTTCATACTCTATGGCATTCTACAATCCCAAAGGGACAGTCTCTTCGCATAGAATTACTAGCAGTAACCTTGTGCTTTGCGCTGGTCCATGTCACTTGTAACATACTTCGCAGGTTTTTTATTGAAGAAAAAGACTTTCAGTGGTTGTGCCCCATGTTGGCCCCACTTCCCAGCATAGTAGTCTCATAATACGGAAAGAAAATGATGAAAACGTGTCATTAGATAAAGCAAAATGTAAGGTTTGCCCATGGACTTCCTCGTGTCTTAAAGTCGGAAAATACGTTGGCAATGTTCCATACGTGCAGATATATGCCACCAACTTTCACAGCGCATAATTCAATGGTTTTGTGAAGTGTATATAATGGTGTCGTGAATAAGCATACAAAAGCATTGAATGCGTTGTTTACCTGCACATGACGTGTGGTTGAATTAATTGACAGCAGCAGTGCGTCATTATTTCAATACCTTCATGTAGGTGCAACATTAACATCTACCGCTCTCGGTAACCTACAGTTGCATGAAAGCCAGGCTCTGCATGATTTGCATGCTATTTGCTCTCTACTGTAAATAAAACTGAATACAAATTCTGTAAAACCGGCAGGTTCTTAGCATACAACCACACTTCCAGCATATTTAACACTCAACTTGAATGAGCTTCCCGCCAATGAACTAATAGCATGCAGCAGAATTTTGTTTAAAATTCAAGCCCCACTTGAGATGAATCATTAATAGGCTATGTATCACCGACAATTCTGCTCTGGAGTAGTTTCTCGCACAGCTCGGTCCCGCACACTGTAGAAATGGGCCGTTTACCCCGTTCCTTGTACAGACCTCTGAATAGGCTGGTAGGGTATTCTGCCTACCCGCATGTCGAACCCTCCAGCCAAAAAGAGCGGATCATTTTCCATACGAAACAGGATGGTAATAATGAAACCTTAACCGCCATTTCATGCTCCCTTCCACCCTCATCTCCAAAAAAATGAGGGTTAGATGGAACATGTTGGATTCACCACTCAAAAGATCGGGGAATTTTCTATTCAAAACGCCTGATGGCCCTTCATTTAGGGGGCTGAGCACCATTCACCACCTACTCTAACCCAAATGTAATTTTTGCGTGGATGCGTGGATCACACACTAGGTTGGTAGCAATCACAAAAATCCCCAACATGGCTTCCGGTCATCGATCTTGTGGGTGGGAGACCTGAAGAGTGGCAAGCAGTCAGGCGTGTTGGAGAGGCTTCTCCTCTTGCAGCTGTCTTGGGATAAGCAGCTTAGCACCCTCTCTACCTCATACCCCATCTCTAACCCTGCCCCTACACCACCAGATGGGAAATTTACAGCCCTCTGGGATATCATAATGTGCCTAGGTTTTTTTCTTGCGACTGTCCTCGACGGAAACTTTCTTCTGGAGAGCTAGCAAGTGTTCGGGAAATATTAAGCTAATTTAGTACTGGAGAATATATTAGCAACATCAGATTTCAGACACTTGATGGATGTGGTTGATTATTTTGAAAGCACGACGCAAAATATCCACACTAGGCTGCTTCCAACTTGACATTTCAATCAAACTAGCACTGATCCTAAAAATAGCCTTAAATTGGTAACTGGATAGTGAAGAAGTCCCCATCCTGCAGCCGCTTTCTTTACCTAGAAGGCACGAAGGAAAGTGATTTGGGAAACTTGATGCAACACGCGCCTTCGAATCGGTTCTTTGGAGCAAAAAATACTGACTTCAGTCACTTTGCCTGAAAGATCATGTTCCACCCTGAAAATAGTATTATGATGGAGCTTTGAGCTATTTACCGCCTAGAGGGACTAGGAGGTGGGCATGCGAACAGTAGCCTGGAGCAGCATATTGGAAATATGATTTTGTCTGGGAAAATAAAGGTATAAGAGGCACAATGAGAATTTAATGCGCTCATCTCCAAACCACGTTCTAACATTTCAAAACTCCACTACTGTCTGAAAACCCCCTCCTTTGCTCGCAGGACAGCCCATAGTACTCGAGGGAAATTATAAAGTCTGGGAAATTATAATCCATACTTTATCATTGCCCCCTCAGATTTACTGAGGAAACGGTATTGCGAAATTGGGCGTATAAAACATAGGCACCGGCTTCAGCTGGCTTTATCAGAAGCCGAAGGAAATATTAGGGAAAATACGCGAGGCTAATGAGTGCTAGTAAGTTGCGATGATACCAACGGAATATCGCAAATCCTTTCAGCCCTCGTTATTTATACTGCACTGGCACATTTTGCTGATTACCGGTCTGCCTTTTGTCGGGAGTCGTAAGTAAACAGTGTGGCTGGCGTCATTTTTGTCAATAGCCCCATTGTTGAATGGACCGGACCACATTATGTGCGATTATAGTGGACCAAAAGCACGTTCGATGCAACAGTAGGGATATTTCAGCAAATGTTGACTCGGCGGTAATGCATCCGTTCTGTTATTCAACCATGTGGAATGCAGCGCTGTATAGTTCGCCAAGTCTTTGGATGACGCGCTGGAACCACAAAAAAAAACCGGGTTCACGACTTAATCAATATGCTGACAGCGCACTGGAGAAGTCATTTCGAGGCTTCTGCTGTATCGGGTGCAGACGGATCTGGAGGCTGGCCCATTAGGGCATGGGCTTGACCTTTAAAACGTTGGGAAGTTACGGAATACATTGCGGTCACAGACCTATGAGACTGTGAGAATATTGCACTATCCCTATCCACACTCACACCATGTCATTTGTACTACTCACATCAGTCGATGCCTGAATAATAATTTGCTTCCAACCTTGACTAAATATGAGACATACAGTGCTGTCATCGGAGCTATTCTTCACCATTCTTCCACCCTGATGATTCTGCTCGTTCATTCTCTGGCGTGGCACGCTCTAGCTGTATCGGACTGAAGTGTGAATAAATGACAACTTGTTCAATATACAGGGGAAAGAATTGTTTGAGAAGAAGTCCGAGATGTCAGTATTTTCCTCCACGTGCTCGTCCCCCATTTTTCTGGCTCCTTTCTCTTTCCTTTAGACTCCTCTCGTTCCTGAGGTGGGTGAGCAGGAGGGGGACGGGAGAGAGCCTTCCGATAAAATCAGAGCAAGTAATGGGATTGGCCGGGATCTATATTGAACTGCCAGGTGGAATAAAATATCGCACCGATTTGGCCTCCCTCCACGGTTCGCAATGGACAATCTCGGGTCAGATGGAGGTCCGTTCCCGGTGCCACTCGATTGCCCCTATGAGTCTAAAGAGCTCCCTCCTTCCCCACTATTGAAACGTACAAGGGCTAGTCAAAAAGTTTTCCAAGTGATTCTTTTCTTGCCCGTCAACACCAGTCAGTCCTGCGTGCATGCTATTTAGAGAGACCTACTTTCGGGGAGTAGAACCTGCCAAGCCCTTTTCACCAGTGGGCATGGAAACTCAGGTGAAAATTCAGTGGCTTGGAAGCGAGAAGCAAAGTGCAGCGAAATTTGGAGTGCCTGAACAATGCTGGCTGGTTTTAATTTTCGGCACTTTCTCGTATAAAAACCACATATTTGCAGAAAAATGACCATGTCGTGAAGTAATAACAAGTTTATACAGCGGATATAAAATATGCATTCATCGTAAAGATTTGAATTAAATTTTGATAAATTTTTGCTGAACCAATCACGGTAGAGTACACGCAGCAACATCCAGGGAGGCTGCATCTGATTGTAGGCCAACCATAGGTTGTATCCAGACTGATGAGCATGTTGAAGTTAGGGTCCATCCCCACATACCAGGTATCTCATGTGTAAACAACGCCAGCACACTGATAACGTGTCCCGTTATCAACCACAGGAGTGTGTCGCAC
Source organism: Catajapyx aquilonaris (assembly GCA_000934665.2). NCBI lineage: Eukaryota > Metazoa > Arthropoda > Diplura > Dicellurata > Japygidae > Catajapyx > Catajapyx aquilonaris. The sequence continues at coordinate 17,759 of KZ538216.1, read as the reverse complement.
TCCCCCATCCTGATTACTCTTGCGTGGCTATTTTTTGCCAATTTGAGAACTGTCTAAATATTGGTGCATGCTAATAGAATCAGATGCTGCGATGGCATCCCAGGGAAGGCTTGTGACGAATCCGGGCCAGTATGCTAATTAAAGTGACAAACAACGGCGTAGACAGTGAAACGAGCCCACCAGATAAAATGGCATGCATTATTGAGTCGACAGGAAAAGGCAATCTCGTCGTCACCTCCTGAATGAAAACTTTGCGTAGCCCCGGATTAAATATTTCTGACCCCGTCTGGTTGCAATTATAAAACCATCTGTCTAGCTCAGTTGTCAACCTGATTAGTGGAGCATTACATTTAGTTGGTGTGGAGCGAGGTAGGGGACGCAGTGGTCGCACATTACTCGGACCGTTGTAGACTCCACGTGCCTACTCCATTTTGAAAATCAGCCCCCATTTCCGGCATAGATATAGAAATGTCATTTTGACATCACAGATTTGGGTGTGGATAGGGAATTGAAATTCCCTGGCCGAATTTTCTCCCCGCACCCCACACTGAACAAGGCTTTTTTTTGAGTGGGTGGGGAGGGAGGGGGGGGGGGAGTTTCCCTCTTCTTATTTTTCTTGGGAGTTCTTTTTCTCTCCAACCTCCTTTTCTCTGGCCTTCTGTCCCCTTGTCCTCGCTTCGTCTCACCCAAACCAACGTTTCATTACTTTTCGCTGTCCGACACTCCCCTGCCAACATTTTTCCGTCTCGCACGCCCTCCAGCCCCCTCCCAGCCTCTCCCCAGCCTCTTCTCCTTCCCCTGCTCTATACACAGCATAGCGGTGCGGGCTAGAGAGGGGGTCGGTGGGTGGTGTATTGATCAAAGCTGCCTAGAGAGTAGGGAGGTGGGTGGCCTAGGGTCACCAGGGGACAATGCATATGCAATCCTGTAATTGCTGCCAAGATGAAAGGTGCCCCGGTGTGGACACTCCATCTTGTCATTCGCTTTGATAGCTCTCCAGTTAAATTATTTCCTTCCTCTCTGAATACTTGACGAGATTATTTTCCTAACGAAAGCCTATCCGGGCTTAAATTATTTCGCTCGACTAGCTTTTTCTCGTGGCGGATATTTTGGGACTGTTATGGTCTGATTTTTCAAAGGCTGTGAATATCAGTGGGTCCCAACAACCTTTGCAATTTGATTACAGTGAACGTGCGTATATTGTGTACTATGTTATGCCAAAATTAATCGAGATTGTTGTGCAACGCAATTATTAAATGCATTTGCTTTTCATTAATATTGCAAATATTAGTGTGCATGATAATGATAATTGCTTTTGCGCATGGCACATTCTCTCGTATTTTCATGCAATCATCGCTGTAAGTGACAAATTTACGCTATTACACGAGGAATCCTTTCTTTTGGGAATAATTATAATTAAAACTAGTAACAATAATTACACAATTTCCGCAGCTATGAAGCGGAATATTTGTTTGGCCTCAGAGCTACTTGCCCGTGAGCGTGCCCCTGTTGTATTCACTAAATAGCAGCAGTACTGTGATGCGGGCACAGGTATAGGCCTAGATCTAGTGTTTTAGCGCAAAAATAACACGTTGCATAATCATGGTGCTGACTCTAAGGCATATGGGTGCAGCCATCAGAGGCTTGAATAACATGTGGAGCGAAATTTGCAAACAGTTTTCCGGGCCATAACAGTCGATTTACAGGGCACCGCCAGATGAAGTGCAATATTGGCTTGTGTATGTGCAGGCTATAGTGCGTGCCTAGGGAAACGGTAAATAAAATCATGCTAGCTCTCTGTGATGCGCAGTATTCATTTCTCTAACCGCTACAGCGAACGTTTTATCCAACCTAATTGACGGGAAAATGACAGGTGAGTTGTATCATATATGTTGTCCGTGATCAACTCCGATGGTTGCATGATACTAGTAATTTTTTAATCGGCAATGATATATCGTATATGTGGTTGTTGCCAGGCTTCGTTACGTTACCATTAGGAATATTTTATATTTTAGAATAATTGGTTTGTGCCAAAGCACAGATGGATAACATGCAGTTCTGATCCGCCCTGTAATCATATTCAAATGTCAACTTACTCTAGGCTACTAATTTTTCTGCTAACACGGACATTATTTGCACTTTGCGCCAACTGAATCAGGAGTTTGGTAGTCGTACTGTATAGCACTGTACTAATGAATTAAGCATAATTACTGCAGTGCCTGCATCCGTAGAAGACAGGTAACCACTGAGGAATTAGTGTATTGAAACCATGTGATGCTAATCAGGGTGTTTCAAAATGATTCCGACAAACCTCTAGAGTGAGTTCCTGGGAATCTGATAATAACTTTATTTATAGGTGTCAATTCATCCCTACAGCCTCAGTTAACACCTCTACATAAAGTGATAGTTTGGTTGAGAGGAACTCCTCCTATAAGTTGTAGGAATCATAACTTAATGTCACTGAACTTTGTAGTAGTGGAAGCATATGTGACTTCGTAATTATAACTTTCCGTTATAAATAACTCTTTTATCAATGAACAGTGAATGGAAAAAAAGGTGGGGCCGAAAAAATTCAGGGCGTTCCTCTGTCCAAGTTGACAATAGGGAAAGGGTCGACGGGGAAGAGTTGATGGATTAGTCACCCTTGGTTCTCATTCGAACTCCGGTGCAGATTCGGAACCAGATTTAGGTCTTCCTTTACCCTTTTGTATACCGCTGACTTTGTTTACATCAGCAGGGGTGAATAATCAATCAACTCCTTCCCATACACACTGCTCTTCGGATCGTCAACTTGGACAGAGAAACACCCTCAACATATTTATTCCGGAATGTCACTGTCATTTTATTTGCTTCCTCTGTCAGCAAAACTATCTCTTCCGCCAAGAGCAACCAAGGAATATTCGAGATTTTATTAGAGAGTAGGCGAAGTAAGCATCACTTGAAGGGACAGACCAACTTCCATCACACGATTGCTCCACGTTTCCCTTGACTTCGACAGCAACTCTCTTCCCAATGTCGACAACAACCCTACGGATTCTGATGTCACGTCACACTTAGCTCCACCACTTCCGGGGGGATTCCCTACATAATGGCGACTTTGCACTCTGTTGTCAACGTCCCCTCCCGGACTGAACCCAGGGTGGTTATGGGCACTCTGAAAAACAACGGTGCATATCCTGAAAGAGAAGCACTTGTTCCTCTCTAATGGCTTCCCAGGCGATTAGCAACCCCTTCCACCCATTTCCTCCAGCCTTTACTCCGGCTGTAATTATCACGCCATCATTGGCAATGGGTCCAGATTGCTGGGAATGTCCGCTGGAACTTTAGCGATTTGCTGTAAGACTCGCTCTCCTCCATTCCCATCCATCTCCACCGATAACTTGTGCTCCAGCTGCTGCGATGCCTTATCTTTCGGATGGTGGCGGCGACGATGCTGGTACTGCAACTGGTCTAATCGGGAACAATGCTTCCTTCCAACAATGCTGATTCTTTCCAGCCCCAAACGTCCACCTCGATTAATGAGGAATGAATATTAATGACACCAAATTTAGAAAATCGCTTTTATTTAATTGCAAGCAAATATATATTGTCAAATGGGAATAGGAAGGGCTAAAAAAAGTCGAGAAAAAAGTGAAAATAAAGACTCCAGCTGGTTCCTCCCCATCTCCCACCTTCCCTCTTGATTGCTTCGTCTTGCTCGTGAAAGTTCCAATTAGGGATCCCCAATCAGATACTGCTCTAGAACCTTTTAATAGAGCTATAATTCCGGATTAAGGACGTAAAAGAGCAAGCGTATTCCTAGAGCCTTCATTTTGCATCCTGAATACTCCGGACAGTGTGTTTTTTTTTGCCTTTCACCTTCCCTTTCCCTTTCTTCAGAAAGGCGTCTCCCCTCAAGAAAGCAAGCGAGCTACAAGTGCTGCCGACATAGAATGGCAATTCAGCTCGCATTATTATTCGCTCGTTCCAGGACTGAGAAATAGAAGGAATTGCCTATGATAATGAGCTCGGCAAGATGGAAAGCATGCAGTGCTACCATACTGTATGCATTGTCTCGAGTCTGGCTGAATTGCGAATGTAGTTCTACAGTGTGTTTCTACCCGGCATACATTGTACCTATTCCGTGGAAATGATTACCTTCACACAACCATCTCAACCAAATAATATGCGAAATATATAGTATATTCGGTGATTTGGTTGGAACATGTATTGCTATGCAACAGAGTGAAACCTTCGTACATTGCACCGAGCACAACTTTTTGAAGCAAGTCTACGAAATGAGATTTTCTTTGCATTTTTGTCAGTACTTGTACATCAATCATGCACAATTTACTGTATCATTATCGGTACAACCAAATTCTACGTAGTTGGTTTTCAGCACGGTCATATAAGTAAGGTCTGGTCACTCCCACCCACCCCCTGCCGCTGCCGGGGCGTTTTGCAGCGGGTGCTCACCTGAGAGCGCCATGAGACATTTAGGGGCCACTTACTGTGGCCCCTAAATGTCACATGGCGCTCTCAGGTGAGCACCGGCTGCAAAATTTCTCGGCAGGTGATAACACCAGAACGTAGTGTAAGTGTCCGGGGGCTGGTTTTCAGCCACGAAATGTTGACAGTTGATGATCTCTCTTTCTAACACAACAAGTGAGGCATCCGGAGCAGTAGGCTAGAAGCGATTAGGATTACCTGTAACGTATGATGATAGTAATCCATTAGGTAGCATGTCTGACTGATGGAATTAGCATGTGCCTCGGTGCCAATCATGCCCTGGGTCCTGCAGTATGATATAATACATAAAATTGTTTTGACATGTAATTAAGCGACTTTGGAAATTGGCCGTAAATGATTACACTGTTCAATCATTCATACACTGCATAGAAGCATATATACAGTGTACCCATATCGAGTTATGTATTTTTCCTCGCATGGCTAATTTTTGAAACGCGCTATTTAGTGCAACAGAGTGCTCGAGTGTAATATTGCCTCGTTGATTCGCTTCAATAATATTTTATGATAAATTAGTTCCTGCACGTCAAAAGTACACATATAAATTGTGTAGAATGTTCGGATGCCGCCAAGTCCACATAAATTAATGCATTTAGAGTATAAATCCCGGAACTATTGTGTCCGTGACCGTTGACTTGATTCGTATTTCATGTCTGGCAATGCCAAGTCGTAATATATGGCAGGAAAAAGTGAACAATGACATGAAGCCTGAACGTTGTTGAATATCACGGCTCCAAGCTATACCATTGTCCCGAAGAAGGAATCTCGGCACGAGCTCTTCATGGAAAGAAAACAGTGTGCCTCCACAACAATAAATAATGGAATTTGGAGGGTATTCGTAGAATAGGGAGGGAGGGAAGATATAAAATATGGCGCTTAAAGGACAGGTGCACAGGGGGCTCGTAGAATGAAAATTGGCCAATCAAATTCCTTCGCGAATATTATAAAACAATGGATGGTGACTGTGGAATGGCAATAATTGCAGTTAGGTGAAAGATATTTTTGTGTGTGTCTGGGATAAGGTGACACACGAGCTTTCTGGAATTTTGGGCTCGGCGGAGTGGGGGGACCCGACATATTTTTGCGTGATATTGTTCCTTGGGGTGTAACCTCAGAGCGCTGCGTGCCGAATAGTTTCGCTGTTGTGCTTTGCCACCACGAGACATAGGTGACCACCACTGGTATTTGTGGCCACTCTGACCAGGACCTCCGAATTTTATGGTTCAACTTATGGCGAAATATGGCCGACTTTTGCCCTTTTTTTCCACAGCCCTCAACCCCAGAATGACTTGTAAAAGGTTAGTTCGTGTCCGTGGTCGCCTTAACCCTCCTGCGGTTTCAACATTAATTACGCAATCTGCGTCTGCTATGGAACAAATGTGTGTTTTTTGGTGATACATGATCACCCCCGCATTCAAAACAAACATTTGCAGTGTCAGCCAAACGACAGGACATGAAATATTAATGGCGTCAAAAAGCGGTCAGTTTTGGTTCGCTGTGTTCACTGTAAATTAGTTGAACCTGGGGTCAACGAATGTAAGAGATGACCCTGGCTAGCATTGGCTCCAAAATGGACGCCGCGCTTGCGCAGAAGATCAACTAATGAGAAACATAGTTCCCAATTTCCTTCCCTTCCCATGCATCGCGTATCTTGATCACGTCCACACCAGAGAGCTCGGAAACAAACAGGAGGGGAGTCTCATCTCTTCATTAATTCTCCACTAGTCATCTAGATTACTTCAGATTAATCACTTTGTGTTTCAGAGTCCCTATGCTCGCAATCTTAATCGCCAGACCAGTTAATAAGAGTTAATTATAACAATTAAGGAGGGGTCCGACAAGGAGCAAGTTGTCGTTTGCAGAAATATCTAATCGCACGTTGGTTGTTCAGGGAGCCAATCTTGCTCATTAATGGCGCCATTTTATGTTAGGGGAAGGGAGGGAAGGTCAATGGGTTTGACATGACCCAGCTTGGTTGTGTACAAGACCTATTTAGCAGTGGATGGGGTTACTTGCGATATTCCAAGGCGAAATTACTCTAGTTGATTTCGGCGATTTCGGCTCAATTACAGAGCTAATTGCATGCCAATTATTGTTTCCACATACACGTGAATATGGGTGATCCTGCGGGTAATGCCAACACCCATCTATACCCTGACGCGGTCATACCCTGGGATACCATACCATTGAAACCGAAATGGCCAAAATCAACGTGAGTAAGAGCATTCACAACCAGGTGGCGTGCATAGCATGTAGGACAGTAAGACAAATGAGAAAATGAGAAAGAATGTGAGATGCGCATACTGCACTAGTATGGAGCACTTCATTAGTCAAGTGCAGGTTAGGAAACGGCAGGCGGGTTTGTTAGTTGCGCCACTTACTCTAAAGGTCCTGAAAGGTTTTTAATAAGCCCTGGGGACCTAAAAAAAACCGTGTGTGCTCTGTTACGTCGCCTAATTAGAGGCAAAGACACAAATTAGCCAAGTCTACTTGTCGTAAACAAGGCGCAAGCAAGTTTTTACCTCACGCAGGATGCAAATTGGATCCGATTCTTCCGAGTGGAGGACTCTCCAACTTGTTTCCTGCCGATGAACGCCATTTTCGCATTCATTTGCGAGCACATTCTTCGTGGTCGTAATTGGACCTTAGGAGTTAATTTCCTTTTGCCGTATGATATTGGCAATGATTCAGTGGCCCCAAGGAAGTTTTCCTGGAAAACTAGTGGTTGCTTCTGGAGGGAGGGGAAAAAACCATAAGAGATTACAGCATCCTCTGCCGGCAGAAAGGGGCGCGACAGGAAGAAGTTGCAATTAGAGAAAATAGGTAATGCATAATTTATGACTGCGATGTGTTTGCATGCTGGGAAGCGATTTGGATAATTGAGTGCCTTGAGTAGAATTCTCGTCTCCTGCTGCTTTCCTGGGGTTGATTTTTTCATTGAGGAAATGCCAGGTGCACAAGTAGTGGTGTATACTGTACAGACGCATGTAAACATGCTCGTTACGCGTATGAAGTCACAGGACTGTTGAAATTTAATTATTTGTGCTCTGTTGTGCGCTATGACATTTAGAACAAAAATATTTTGCATGGGAATTTGTAGTGTACTACCACACTGTACTCTTCCAAGCTGTTTGTTACATTTTGTGGAAGGTAGCTGATAGTACCGTAAATAGTGAATAGATGAGGAGCCAAAAGTGTGGACCTGGTTAATTCAAATTAAGGTGTTAACCTGCAGTGGTGCATTTCATGAGTATAGAAAAACCGACGACTTCCTAGCTATGGATTAAGACTAATTCCACTTTTTAACATGTGATGTTGACAGCAGTGCCACGCTTGAAGCCTAATTAACTTGGGGTCGTCACATGAGCTAAAGTCATGTTAACTTAGTTACAACTGTCATGGAATTTCTTTATTCATGTGAGCACCCATTTTCATTTTTACTGTTCTACCACTGGGATGTACACATAGTAGAACTAAATAATTAATAGTAAAAGTAGCAGTGAAAAATGTGTACAGTCACTAACTTCACCCTGGCGTAATATTTCGTTTTGCAAAAATGGAAACTAAGTAGAAAAAATCAGGCAAGGTTCCTCTGTATGCCATTATCCCGTGTTCTGAATTTGTTGCTCAATTTGCTCGTTTCCACCATGTAATGACTGACAATAACCCGAGAGCTATTGCAACAAGAGGCAATTTTAAGGCAGCATACTAAAAGTGGAACATAAAAGTAAAGTGCTTTCCAAGCCGACTGCCGCTACAATTCTGCGACGGCAGTGAGAGAGTTTTCAGAGTGAGCTATTCTGTTGCACGCACTGTCGTTACATTTCTGCAGGGATTGAAGCATTTTCTCCTGAAACATAATTACCCGGACTGCGGTGCACCTTTACATTCCAACCTAGTTTTTAGGAAGGAAGGGAGAGAAAAAAAAACCCGGACTTTTTTATAGAACAAATTGAATTTTTCCGTCTAGGAACTGCAAGGAATCAATACCGGTAGTTATTAAATATTCACTCCTGTATTATTCCCATCTTTCCTCCTCCTGCACCACAAAACCCCAGAGTAAAACTAGTAAACCGCAAAATTAACCGTAATTAGAGCCTTGATGAGCATGTCCTTTACGGCATTGGATAATCCCTAAAGAGAACACTGTCATCACGAGTGGGAAAAGCGATGCTAATGGCGGGTGGGAGCATGTGGGAGGTAGTTAGTTGGGTTGCTCGTGATCTGCAGCTCATAATTTATGAAAATTTCAATAGTAACCGAGCCTTTGCTTCTGATATGAGGGCGTTAATTTGGCCGCTGTTGACAAATACCATCTAATATGGACCCTCTGGAGAGTCGTTCTGCCTTTGTGGGGACAAAATTGCACTTCTTTGGGACTGGTTTCTGGCCGATGAGCTTGGACCTTGGTTTTCACTGACGTGGGCTAATTTACATATCTCCACTATTGTCCACTACAATATCACATGCGGTCTCTAAGTTGGATGCGGGCAGCGGGTCATCTCTTCTGCGGATTCAAAATAACCGCTGCTCATGCGTCACAGCTCTAGCGCCATCTGTACTTCGTTCAGGTAAATATGCCCGTACGGGTTGGAACTATCGATACCTCACAAAAGCAGGTCGTTCACACAATGCAGGTTGTAAAGTGGTGTGTCATTTTGACTACGCATCGTATTGCCTCCTTTTATTGCTAGTTTCCAATAATGTCCTTTCTGAATCCATCTCTGGTGCTTTACCAGCGATTCATAGGCGTATCCAATATCGGAGATTTACTCTCATAAAGCTATGAGCACGGTGCTGCAATCATCTCGGCTCTGGAATACCACAATACAGCGCTAAATTATTTATGCTTGGTTCTATAGGCCAGGACAACAGTATGTAATTATTGGTATTACAGAGCCATTTCGCTGCTAACAACGCACGCTCCATTACACTTGTTGCAGTGACCTGTAATGGCGGCCTTGTGAGCTCATTAAAACGCCGATCACTTGCTAGTCAATAAAGGAAGGCGATGGAATATTTTTACATGTTTGCACAGTCTTTCCTCCGTAATAATATGTGTTATTTTTATTATGGTGGATAATCAATAACAATCTAATTTTACTCAAAAGGCAGCGCAATTATTAGATTGAAATGTGCCGCTGCAATAATAATTGACTAATTTGCCATTCGATCAAATATTTTGTTTTCCTGGTACCGTAATTAAATATCAACAATGTTTTTATTTCTCAAATTTTTATTTCATTTTGGGCATAAATGAGCTCGTGTCTGTGGACATTATACAAACTCACTTTTAAAATTTGTGTGGCATCATGCATACCTTCGTTCATTCATTTTCAATGTAACACAGCCCGTTTTCCAATTCCATGATTCAATTAATATTTTCATTAATATCCCAGTTTAGAGCCAGCTTAAATTTGATCATTTTCCGCCTTTCACTATATATAGTTATACTTACACCTCTCTTGCTTGCCGGTATACTGCAGCACTCAGCGTACCTGGTACTTGTTGGCCGTTAGTGCAGAAGTCCCCGCCTCCCGTCTCTCTCCCCCTGATCTCCCAAACTCCCCCTTTTCTACATTCCCTCCCCCGCCACCTCAACCCCAACCCCGTCACATACACTTTTAATGAAGGGTTGAAAAATTGAAGCAACACGATTCGTACAGGGTTGGAAAGAGGGCTGGGTAATTGCACCTGACGCCTTCATTTCGCCTATGGTTGATAAATATTCATTACTCGGAATGCTGTGTCGTGTCTGACCCTGTGCAGGAGATTAAATAAGTCAGACTTGTTCAATTCCACGACATTCAATTTCGATTAGACCGACCTTCAACCCCGACTGAGCCTGGTGTGAAGTCAATATCTTCAGGTGATACCCATAGCATTAAGGTTTCATTTCGTTTTGACTGTAGGCTACTGTATCATGTGGTATCACGCCCATATACTGGGGTCTCATCCACCTGTGCTTCAGTACAGGAAATGATTGAAAAACTAAATGACTTCACTATCCAGCAACACCAATTATTTTACAGTTTATAATCCTGGCTTTGAATAATTTTTGAGTGAAATGTTGTTTTTTCTTGCTGAGTGGATTATCCAACGAGTTTAGTATATGAGGTGGGTGTATTTACCTTGTTGCCTGGAATAAAAGGCCTAGGGGTGACCATGTCACCACATATTAGAGCTTATGCATATGCGATACCTCGTGGCGGCCCCTTTGATGTCCGGGTGAGTAGCCTCTCAGGGGATCTCTCGCTCGGACGAGCATTTTTAGGGATTACCGAGCAAAGTTACTCTTCACTTCACAAGCTACTGATGTTCGGCTACATAAAGTAAGATATCTTCTATTTTATCCCTTGTGCGGTTGAATATCGATCCTGCATAATGTCCTGTTTTTCTAAATATCAAATGTTAGGAAACCGTTCTTGGGAAATCCTTAGTCAACATGAAATGTAGCTTTCATACATGCGTTGCCTAGGAAGGTGCACGTATCTGATGCAAATATTTATTATACTAACATACGATAATCTCATTATGCAAAATTTAATTTCATCCCGCAAGCTACAAGTTTCAAATAGTTATGTAGGCCTACTATCTTTTTCAAGTTGTAGCTCTTTATATTGACCAATGAACACTTGCACTGTATTATATTATAACTTACTAATATTATGCAGGGTTCAAGCTAGTTTTTGTAGAAAGCAACAAAGCAACAGACACAAGGTTGATGACCGTGGTACCAATGAAACCAGAAGTCATATATAATATTTTCTGCGCAATATTGACTGTAATATTCGCCTGCAATGCAGGCTGTAACAAAGTTCAGGAAAATATTCTGGCCATTCCCAGTAGCAGTCGCTATCAGTGGTTGTCATTCCCACTAGAGCTAACACAACTTCTGATACAAGCTTGATATTTAGCTACCAATAGGCAAAGCAGTTGTAACAAGTGTGCTTGAACAAAGAGTACCATTCTTTTTTACTCTAATCTTGACTTAGCACACCCTCGTTTTTAGCCGCGTATTACAAAGTGAGACTTGAGATATCCGGGCTGCTTTGAAGTATTTCGATTAAGCCCAGCCCCTCGAAGAGTTCATTATTAATTCTCTTGTGCGGTTTCGGAATGAAAATGTCAGACTCAGAGGCCTCCTTGCAAGCAATTATCATTTCCTTTTGGTCGACTGCAGTTTAATTAGTGGTAGTGCCAATTGTTTAGGTTGACAGGTGGGGGCGTTGGGTTGTACAAAAGCGGAATGGGAGACCCGCGGTAAAGAAGGCGAACGGCCGGATATTCAGGCGTCAAATTCCCACGCAGACTGATTTTGCTCGGCTTTACAGCTCTGGCCGAACGGCGCAGACAAAATGGTTGGAAAGTAGTGACGTCATGCGCAGGAACGAATGCGCACTGAGTCCAAACGCATCTGATGATTGCTCATATCACCATCATTTTAATGATTTTTGATTTAATAACGTTTTACCCCATATTACTCGAGGACGTTAATGTCCTAGAATTTTGCACAACATGAAGTGAACTTGTTTGGAATTTACCTTAATGCACTTGTTTATGTGCTTCGCTGCGGTACTTTTACCAAATTTGGCTCATCCGAATTGTTCAATAGAATCCAAAATTATTTCATCTCAACAAGCACAAGCCGTTACAGGTAATCCAAATCGTAAATATTTCACGTGATTTGGATACTGATGGGCGCTATGAGAGCGGCATATTTAGGCACTAATTGCAACCCGACCTTTTGCACTGAATGCACAGTGTCTATTTGTGATCTGTGTGTGACTACACTCCCCTCCCCCCACAAAACTGGGGGGAGAGGTGGGTCAAAAATATGGCGATCGTAACAGGTTGTTGGGTGTCTCTGTGGACATTTTAGGGCTGACCTGGCTAGGGGAAACGCGTTTCAGGGCAGGGGCCGGTTTGTGTAGAAACGCAACAATTACACGTCCTGTGGGTGCACTGAGTGTCCAGTGCGAGTTGGTGATAGCGTCAGACTTTGTTATGATGGCTGGCCTAACTGACGAGTTCAAACACAAACTGCGCGCCCAAATCGCTCGTATAAACCCTGTGGGCAAGGAATAAAACAAAAAAAAGTCAAAAATCATCCCCTACTATCCACCCCATCCATAGTACCCCCGACGTAGCTACATCTGTCACACCCCGGGAATCCACGAATTATGCGAGGCGATTATTGCCAAATAAATATGTTATCCATTATGGCGAATTCCACCCTCATTGCCCCTCCCACCTTCATTATCATTCCATATGCGATACGGTACTCTCGTGTCCCTTACCCAGCCGTCATCATGTCCTGTTTAGAGTGTGTATGCGTGCTGTACGGGGGTGGTGGAGGGTGGTGGGCAAATTAACGTTATGGGAGAGTGAATGTGGTGGGTGGTTGGTGCCGCTGAAAATGAGGCATAGGGGAATGTATAGATGTAAAATGTGCCTGAAAGTGTGTGACGTGATGGGACAATTTTTTGTGTCTCCAAACCTTTTTACTAGAATATGGGATGGGGGGGAAAAAAGGTGGAGGCAGGAGGGTAGGAGTGACCGAGGCGTAACCCAACTTTGGTTGGAGCATTCCGTCTCATTTGCAATGTGGAACACTCCTTGGTACAAGAGGCACGAACTGTGAATTGCAGCAGTGGAGAGATCAATCTTTCTTTCTTTTTTTTCTCTCTCTTTGGTTAGGCCAACAAATTGGAATGATTCCCACAGAATTTCGAAGAGGTCGCTCCCACGTTTGATATAGATCAGTAACCTACATAGGCAGATACCGTGGTCCTAGAGGACTACTCCCTAAGTCAAAATAGTATTAACTCGAATTCTGTCCTGCTTGTTGATTGGATCACTCTAGAGGCTAAGTTCATGTACTCAACTACTCTAACCTACGCTCCCTGAGGCAATGATACAAATATAATTATTAGCCTACCTGCCTTTAAAGTTTTAGTAACAGTAACTCCATGCCAACTATAGTCCGTACCCACAAAGTTTCATAGACGAAAACTATCAAGTGAATACTACTCATGCCCGGTTCCATCAACATTTTATACTGTCAGTTAAGAGCTCTCTGTAGTTTAGTGCTGCTTAACCTGTGGATTGTGTTCCTCCTTCCCGGTTCCAACAACCATTGGTTGTCTCAGAAAAATTAGTAAATTGTTGTCGACATTATGACTCATCTGGCAATGCTATTCACGAATCAGAGCTCATGTACTCATTGTTGAGGTTGGCAACACTGGCCTAAGTCATCAATAATACACATACCTGATCGGCGTGTGGCTGCGTCAGTTGCCCTCTCACTCGCGCAATTCCTTCATCTGAATACAATTGCCGCAAAAATTAATGTTGCCGCAGACGGGCGAGTTTCTCAACCTCTACAAGTACTATCTCCCTGGCGTGGATTCTCCAAATCAGAGCAGGCGCCCTCTCTTGGAGTCGCAATTACTGCAATGTATATTCAATTGAGGTCCCGGCTGGTTCGCCAGCGACGGTACTCTCTTCCTCGAGCGGTCCTCGGACCCGACTCGCATTTCTTGGTTGGACGGGGTGCTTGGGAGAATATCCCACCCCCGTCCCTGGGTTGGACCAGGCATTGCAGTACAGCCGGGTCCAGCCCTCCTCTCCCCCACCCTTCTCACCCACCCTACCTTGCAATCCCACACCTTCCTCTCCTACCCCCGGCTGCCAAGGCTCGGCTCAGAAAGAGCCATACAAGCTGGTTAACCCTTCCTACCAACCAACCAACCAAGTGGATTCTCCAAGATTAACGTTAAACATAGATTCCCAGATATATATATTTTAAAAAATCATCAAACTGAAATTAATCATGGTGATTGGGGGACCCCCCGGTCACCTCAAGGTCAATTCCTGGATGAGATTTCTACCTCACATGACCGCGCGGAGACTTCCTTCCCGTCCCATCTCCACCTTTGATCTGTGTCGTTAAATAATTATCCTATACAAAGAGTCTAATTAATTATTCCAATTTTAAAATGATCACGATTTAACCCCAAAATTACAACATTTGCATCTTATTCCTGTTTTAATTCGTAATAAATATCTCTAAAAACATGGTATACCTGATCCATACAGAGAAAATAAACATGTGTAAGAAAAATATTTCAAAATGTTCCACCATGTTTTTCCCGTCAGTTCATATACGTAGCTTGTAGACATAGATCCCTCTTTCCCTGACCCTCCCGCGCCTCCCTCTCTTTTGGCATTGTCTAGAGCACTATCTAGGGATGCGGGAGATGGTTCTGTACGCATGGACTGCCAAAGTCAGCGTTGAAGCTTCCTTTTCACAATCACTAGAAACTAGATAATGTCATTTACTTCGTTTATGAATCCAGGGATTGCTTGAGTGTATGCATACACTCAACCAAGTAACTACTGAATGTGAAGCAATTCAAATTAATCGTAACTATAGCCATTTATTATTATTATTATTATTATTATTATTATTATTATTATTATTATTATTATTATTATTATTAAACAAAATCAAATTCAAGGAAAATTGAACATCAACAACTGCAGCAAAATTTGTAATTTACGCTAACAGCTAGCTAATTAAACTACGAGCACATAATTATGCGGCAGAGTAAAGAAAATAATAACTAATGTTTAGTTCAAAATTGCTATTTTATAAATTAAGCAAATTACTCTACTGTTCGTTATCAATATAAATGAGTGAGGCCTGTAAAAACCTTTCCATATTGCTGTGAAAACAGAGAATGATTGATTAAATGACACAGAACATACTTGTCCCTTTAAAATATGATCAGGCCGTAGGCTGGGGTAGGCTATAATATAGGCTTAAAAAGGGAAAAAAGTACTGTACAACTAACTTTGAAAAGCGTTTGCCCAGTTATACGAGTAAAGCCACTCCCACCGCAGACATTTGGAGCCACGGTCTCTTCTTTCGAAAAGTCGATGTAACTTGGTATTGAGCGGCGAGAGAATGGAATAGCTCCCGTATAAAAATAGTATCAAGCTCGCATTAAAGTTACAGATATCTTGTCACACAGAAACTGCAAGAAGCCACTTGGAAATTGGGGAAGGAACTAACTTTCTCACGCAACTAAATGACGATACTTCACCCTTTTTTCCCCTTTTTTTCTTGGAAAGGGTGGGAATTTTCTCTGGGACTGGAGTCCATCAAGTATTAGAGCTGCTCTTTGGCATTTTTCTCATCAAAATTTCATATTATATATACAAGTACAGCTCAAGTTCCTAACTTACCTTTCCAACTTGGGAGAAAATATATATTTTATGGTATATCCCAGAAAGTTCTAAGGTTCAATAGGACCTTTGTCCTTGTCACTTGCTTATAGTTGATTGAAAAAAACGTTTCATTCATATTGCATTACAATAGTGGGATTGCTAGGCAGGTGGGGTTCTGATATTAATTTCTCACACATATTTTGGTCCCATCCAATAAATATCGTACTATACGGTGTACGGTGTAGCTTGAAGGAAGGGTTCAGTCCTCGTAAAATAACAACGGGAGTGTAATAATATATTGTTGTGCTGCAATCGATATATGAACAATACTGGTTCATTCCAAGTTTTTAGTAATTCAGAAACGATGATATTTTATTCAATCATCATTTAATAAATCCATGTACTTTGCTCACACCTTATGAAACAATTCATTGTCGGTGGCTTATTATGCGGTAGGAAGCGGAAAACACTCTCAACTGAGAGCCCATCCAAACTTTCTCAATTCAGGGATCGAATATTGGCCACCCCCGAGGTAATATGCCTCCTGGCCTCAGCCTTAACTCCAGCATACCATTGCACTGCCGATTCCGCGCTTGACTGGCCCCTGAATATTAAAGTGTTACTGTTGAGTCAGTTATTAATGTTACGTAAGCCAAGCTACAGAAAATAACGCTAATGCTTGAAAAATGGCTGGAAGTCTACTCGTCCATGAACCTCATAAATCATCCAAGATTTTGAAATGAATCTGAAAATTGGCCCACAAAAGACGCATCATCCAAGCAGTTTCCTCCACGCAACTTCTAAATGGAACAAAGGGACCGGGCTAGCCACACGGGAATTGTGGGCCACCCTGGATGGTACGCACAAGTGCAGAAAGTATGGGCGAAACATCCCAAATGACACAGCGTAAATTCATTGCGAAGTTAAAGTTGTGCAATGCACCTTCTCTCCGGTTCTCCCAATGGGTGATGGTGTAATTCACGGGTGGCAGTTAGCAGCATGTTTACGACTTACGGGCATTTGCTCTGGAATGTCAGAAGGCCCGACTCTAAATGGCGTGGAAATTATAAATGAGGCTAGTTGCTAAAAGGGCTGTTTGTGCGAGCATTTAATCAAAGTGAGAGAAATTAATGCCTTCCGAACTAGGGATGTATAAAGTGCATTCTCTTTGCCAGGCCAACAATGCACTGATGGTCCTCTTTCTATACTATATTATGCCGACTTGTGGACTGCTTTGTACCTTTTCCTCGACGCACCCTGACCATCCTCCCTCGACTGCGAGGTTAAGATTTGATGAACAATAGTCGTCAAGAAGAAAGAAGGTGGAAGGTGAAGGATAAATATTGCATTTCCTATCCTTTGTCCAGATGCTACAAAGGGAACCTTCCAGCAGCAAAGTCTTCAAACGGAAGCCATGTTCCTACCCGCAGTCCTTTCCAACTTTGTCTTTTTTTCTGCTCCATTATGGAAGATACTGCGGGGGTTCAACTCTTCTATGAGTTAACAGGTGCATGAGAATCGCTTATAGGCCTACTGTATATGCATGTAAAACTTTCGTATCATTAAATCGTTGCTCTAACTATTACTGCAGTTTTTGTGGGGTTGGAAATAGGGACCTGGTTCTCGTGGGTTTTAAAATGTGGGCAAAAGTTTTTGGAGAAACTTTTCTGACATCACTTGTTACACTATACTCCGACGACAATATTGCCTTGCTAAAAACAATATTTCTAAGAAGTTATAATTACATCCTCCTGGAACCCAGGACTCTGTTCATTATTAACCATAACATCTAAATGCAATAAAAATCAAATGACTGTTTTGCTTGCGTAAATTATATAAACAGCCACACAGCCTCTACAATTTATTCCAAGTATTTTCGAAACAAAACTGCACAGTTACCTGCGCCCTTTATGGATCAAATATAATGGGGAACTAGCCTTGGTCTGGGATTTGGGATTTTTGTTCATAACTAGCTAGCCCATGCCTGTAAACATACATTCCATCACTCTGTTGCATCA
>KZ538215.1:155526-179785 GCA_000934665.2 Catajapyx aquilonaris | reverse complement strand
TTTCCGGACACAGGTTCCTATGTCAAAAATACTTGTCTTGGTCCCCTCTATTACCCCTGAAAGTCTTTGCAGAGTTACAATAAACACCCTGTATATTGGGAGTATACTGTATTCTGTCGGGCATAAAAAGTTGTCCCTTGAAGAACAAGAAAAACAGCCACAGCCTTGTGAACCACCCTGAGATGCACACTTTGAAAGCACCTTCGTCCCTTCCATGCCAATAACAACATGCCAGCAACATTCTTTTGCTGTTCCCTACTCAAATAAAGACATGGGGTGGAATTTTAGTCCCACTGATAGTCACTCCTAACTTAGCCGTACCAGTGCAGTGTTGGCAATGGTATTGATAAGTTAGCAGTGACTATCAGTGATATGAAAATTCCACCCCTGGCTGAATTCAGATCATGATTGCCTACGCTTGCAGACAACTGACATACAACTATTCGAGGAAGCATCATATGTGCCTAGAGTCATGGATTAAAAAGGGTAATAATAATAGAAATAAACTCACAGGCACTCTCAATGGCCTTTACCACCATGGGATGATCCCGGGTTACAGGTACTGGTGGAGGTATAGGGATCTCCAGCTCTGGTGGTACTGGCGGTCCTAGATGATAAATTATGATTATGATGAGGATGACAGTAGTAGTAGTAGTAGTATGCTAGTTACAGAATATTTCTTCCACACTATGTACTGTAAAGTACATCAACAAAGTGTGTTAAATGTGTCTTTCCAACTCACTTTTCTTGATCTTCTTCTTCTTTGTGACAGTTGTCATGCTCTTTGTTTTGATGTTCAAGACCTGCTCTGAATATTCCATCCATTCTTCATCTAACCCCAAAGGTTGACCTTCACCTGATACGGTTGTCAGTGATGGAGAAGGAGGCTCTCCTTTAGCTTCTCTCTCAGCTGCAATCTTGGCCAAAACGTCGGCCACTGGCAGGCTAGTAATTATAACATACAAAAAGCTAATGAAGGGAGCAACATTTAAAAAAAATTATGTGATTCATCTATTCATTCTATTGTAATACATTTTATACCTAAATAAATAAATAAAAATTGCTGCAAAAATTTTTACAAATAGGATACCACATTGACTTTCATATCTTTTTATAAATGTCTCCTGATTCATGCACATCACTATGAACGACATGTACTGCCCTATCGTAAACTTGTCCTGAACTAAACTTGAGAGGACTAGTTCTGCCTCAGTGGGATGTCAAAGCATCAAATTGTACTTGGAGGTATGTGCAGTGGTGGTCATAATAACTGGTTCAATTGATTGCTATGTCCATCTTGGAAAAATAATTTCTAAACTGTTGTGCCAGTTGATTCTTGTGCTCCAATAATTACGTTGACTTGGATGCTGACCTCCACTGGGCCTCCACTGTTGAAATTGTTGGAAATTGCTGGGAAGCAAGCAATGTTGCTTCCTTTTACGCAACATTCCCAAAACATGAATTTTTTTATAATTCTTAAGATATTGTCTTGCACAGTACGAGCACATAATTATATTGGTGGTGATGCCTTGAAGCCCTGTTTTATTCATTCAGCTAGAAAGATTTCAGGCAAGGTAGATAAGTGTCTGCAGCAAGAGTTTATTTGCAAAACCTTCACAATGTCGCAAAGTGCAATCATAGAATCATAATTGAATCAGATGTTCGTAAAAGGGCTTAAGTCAACTTTTTGGAATAATTTTTGAGTGACCACTGCCATGTTGCTGTTTGAGGTTCAACACACTTGCTGAATGAAAATCGCATCAGTCAGAAAATGCTTCTGCATATAATAAATTTTCACTAAAAAAATAATAGCAAACAGAAATATGGTATAAGCAGGACCGTTTTGTGTTATTCTGAGAAGCTGGTTCATTCTTGTTGAATCTGAATATTATGGTCCCCACAAACATACAGGCTGGACACCATTGCATGATATCTTTCATGTACTTCCAAAATTGTGTTTGTGTGCCCGTTTGAAAACCACAGGTCTATGACATGCTTATGTGATGCCACTCACAGTGATTGATGAACTAATTATTTTTATGACATAAAAAATCAGTCTCAATTTCTTTTGACTAACCCTTGTATTAATGTCTTATAGAAGAGGAACTTACATCATCATGGGACACTGATAAATGTATATACTGGGTGATTCTCCCGATTGGAAACCCTAACATTCCTCAATAACTGTTTAACTATGATATGGTTCCTGATGAAAATTGACTTGTACTTACCTTGTATCATGCCAAACAAGGTCTGACTAAAGAATATACAAAAGTGATCCCCTCCAGCATCTAAGAATTTTTAAATGTGAGTCTGCATATTGCCGAAGACTCCTGCAGATGTGGCGGCGGGGATGGCATCAATCTCCTGCCCGCCACATGCCGTAAGGCGTCTTTGAGAGCATCAATTGTTTGAGGGTTATTTCTGTATACACAGCCCTTCAACAAACTCCACCAGAAAAAAAAAACACATCATACCCCAAAACGAATTGGACTGCTCCCATGGCAATTGATGGCCTCAAAGATGCCTTACGGCGCAGGGAGGGCGGGAGATTGATGCCATCCCCGCCACCACATCTGCAGGAGTCTTCGGCAATATGCAGACTCGCATTACAAAATTCTTGGATGCTGGAGGGGACCACTTTTGGTATATTCTTTAGTCAGACCTTGTTTGGCATGTTACAAGGTAAGTACAAGTCAATTTTCATAAGGAACCATACCATTATTAATAAGTTATTGACGAATGTTTGAGTTCCCATTCGGGAGAATCACCTTGCACAAATATCATTCCCCCTCATCAGCATCACTT
Organism: Catajapyx aquilonaris; assembly: GCA_000934665.2. Classification (NCBI taxonomy): domain Eukaryota; kingdom Metazoa; phylum Arthropoda; class Diplura; order Dicellurata; family Japygidae; genus Catajapyx; species Catajapyx aquilonaris. The sequence continues at coordinate 176,977 of KZ538215.1, read as the reverse complement.
CATGTCTAGCTCACTGACTCTTGAACTGACTGGCTTACATTGTAATCCTTAACTCTGTTGTAACAGCATGAGAAAGTAAGAGTATTGCATGTGCAACGGGCCAGTCAGACAAAGGGTATGATGCATGTAGCATGTGATTCATGCAATGAGCCCTTCACAGAGCCTGACTGACTGTCAGCATAGTTGGCACAGCAAAAGGGGACTAGGTCCTAGCCATAACCAAGTTCAGAGACCTGGACCTTGCTTTGTGCATCTGACATAGACCAATCAGCAGGCAGGCTCTCCCAACTCTGTCTCTCTCCTCTGCTTGCCCAAGTCCACCCCATTCCCTCTGCTGAGACACAGGGCAATTCCTGGGTGAGGGTGGGTCTGGGTTATTGGTGGGATAGGTAGGGATCCCAGGTAAACAACCTGCTGGTTCCATGCATTTACTGCATACCCAACCAGTGTGTCAAGTTTAGATGCAGCAAATTTGTAGCATTCCGTGAAAGTGGAATATACTGCACCCTGTCTGATTGGCCCATAACACACTAATTCCTTTACTCAAAATTTTACACACCTGGTCCAATCACTAAGCTTACTCATCCTCACATCCTCAACATGCTGGTGTTCATCTTGAAGTTCTGTATTAATCCTCTCTATTTCCTTTATTGCTGCAGCATCTGAATGAACAGTTAGCGTTTGTTTCTCGTGTTCCTTCACTACTTTTTCCATCTCGGCACCCATGTCAATGACCTTAATGGAGGCAAATAAAAATGATGAAATTTAAAACTGGCCCAAACCATTCAGGTGCAGTTAGACACAGCAGTTGCTTCCATCCAAGTGGGTGGAACCTAGAGCCCCCTCTTGGATAGCAGTAACTTTGGGACTGTCCCCCATACTCGCTACATGACCATCCAAGTAAAGTACACATGCACTGATATGCTACAGGTATCCTACAAGTTAGGCCCCTACCACTTTGACAACAGTGGATCCAACTTAATTCTATACAGATTAGTTCAGCACTTTCCAAGCTTTCGAGTATGGAGTTACAATCCCAGCAATATTAAAATTCATGACCTTCCATTCCTCTCATCCATCCCTTCCACCTGTTCCCAACCCCATCATGCCATTCTTGCCAACATTTTGATATATGCAATCCTAAAGCCTGTGTTCATTTCCTGCTGGTATGGTTTGTTCACAGAACCGCTTCTTTTTCCCAGGCATCCTTAAGAACCTTCCCATTAATATTGTTATTTAATTGATAAAAAGTGTTTCTGCAACTTGCTTGAGAAAAATAAGCGGCTGTGTGAATTAATCATTATGGTGGGAAATTTTGTATGGCCATGTACAGTACACTACATAATGTCATGATAATCAACTCCAATCTATATTGATGGAAATACCACACGCATCCTTACTGGGCTAGCTGGCAACCTGGTTGAATGATGGACTTATTAATCACATGTGAAATGTCTGGCTCTTGGGAGAGATGAAGTGGCGCCACGGTAACGCATGCGCCCACGGATATGAAGGTCACAGGTTCAATCCCCACTCGGGGTTCCCACCTTTATCTGTGCAGAGTTGGGCCATCTCTGGCTTCATTTTGGATGGAAATTTCCTAAAGACTAATCCACCCAGGGAGTTCACAAAATGACCACTCAACGACAGCGCACACGCACATTGCACATCCCCTCCCACCTACCCTTGGAGGAAACTAATAAGATCCTTCTTAACACGCTCCAACAAATCCCGATGGTGGTAATCCACCCCCCCCCCCCTCCACCCAATGAGTAAGTAGCTCCCTAAGTGGGGTAATGGGGAAAAAAATAATAATGTCTGGCTCTTAAAAAGCAATCACAAATCAATGAATCTATGCCCTATGCCTATGGGATGCCCTTGCCATCCATAACATTTCAAAGTCCTGTGACCATCTTTTGTTTTATTTATTACAGGAAGTAAGCAGCCATATTGGTCCTGTGAGGCTAACATTCAACTAGTATACAAATCCATCTTAATAGAGGAATAACTGCCTGACTCACACTACATATATGATTTCCACCAATAAGGATCTGAGCTAGCCCTTATGATCAGGGGCGGATTACCCATAAGGCCACACTAGGCCATGGCCTAGGGCGGCATATTTTGAAGGGCGGCAACCGGCAAGTTTAAATAAAGCTATATTATATCAATATATTAAGCAACGCAGTATTATTATTCATATTATATTAGCAAGTATTTTCGATCCAGTCAGACAGCTTTTGGAGACAGATAATAAAACAGTTACAGGCTGCAGACGGCTAAAGCAGCGGTTCTCAAACTGTGGGGNCCAAAAATTATGTGACTCGAAACAGGACAAAAGTCGCACTGATTAGGTAAGAACTACTTCTCGGGGCTTACTGTAGCATGCAGTTCTAAAAGCCAAATGTGCAGTTCTGAATAAGGATTTGTGCAGTCACATAATAGCAGACAAGTCTGTTATATCCGGATTCAACTGCGCTTGGACGACATTGGCACTGCTGGAAATAACTTATGAAGGGATCGGGCTTTCTACTACTTGCTTATATTCGATGTGCTTACAGTATAGGAGGATTCCACTGTACTTTTTCAGTTATTAGCCTACATTCACCTAAGATTGTGTGACCTTGAACAACAACAAAATTCCGCCTGCGGCGGGCTCATTCGGTTTGGGGAGGGAGGGGGGCGAAATCTGAAATTACTTTCTAGGGGCCCCCGATGTGGCAAAGTTTGAGATGCGAGGTGGCTCCCCTAAGGGTACGAGTAGGGCGTGCCAAATGAACCATAATGGTACACAAAAAATACCATAATTTCGTACAACCCAATGTTACTTTGTAATTCCACTTCCATGAAAAAAGTGCTACGGTACCAATTTCGTCAAATACACACCCCGACACACCTATTCAAATCTTCCAGTCAGTTACATTCACCTAAGCACCTTGAACGAAAAAAAATTTCTCCTGCGGCGGGCTTCCTCCCCGCCATTTCCGACTTGTTCTACTCTTTCATTGAAGGATATTTCATTTAAATTAACTCTCATTTTAATTAAATACGCGATTTTGGCAATGGCTGTGAGCAAGGTGTAGCCTACGTCTATCTTTGAACGTCATCTATCGCCCCTGGCATGGTATAGNCCCCCCCCCGCCTGCCCTGATGTTTCCGGGGGCGGCAATTTTAGGACTGGCCTAGGGCGGCAAAGAAGGCTAATCCGCCCCTGCTTATGATGCCATGTATTAGGCCTACTTGAGAATAGTTAATTATCAATATTTACTAATGGCCACAAATGTTACTCCTACAACCCTGCTTTGGACAGTGCCATACTATTTTTTCTCCTGTCCATAGCAAAAGAGTTTTGCTAGTACAGTAAGTACCTGTTTTACGCTGCTCCATTTTATGCCATTTCACATTAATGCCGGTTTGAAAATTATATTTAAAAAATAACAACACAATCTGACCATAAACACATCACTGCAACACATCTGACTGAGTCCAAACAGACGACCATAATGTTATTTTTTTTTGTTTTTCGTGGTACCGTGTGACGGGGTATGGTACTATACTGTTGGTCTCGGCACTCTCCAAATTCTGTTAAATACCCTACGTCTCCTGCAGTTCTTGCTACAGAAGGGAAAGGAGTCCTCAGAACCAGACAACCCTCAACCTGGAACCTCCCATTAAATGTGCATAATAAATGTTTCAAATAGTAATAATGGATACCCCGTGATAGGCCCCTTGGGCTTCTTAGGGGATCATCTTTTGAATACCCGACTTTAATCATTTGCCTGTAATGTGATGGATTTTGATAGTGGGAGGAAACGGGAGAACCCCGAGAAAACCCACGCGAACACGGAGAGAACCCATCGAAACTCTATCCACATAAGAATCCTCCGTCCGACCCGGGGATCGAACTCGGGACCTTAGAGGTGGAAGGCTGCGGCGCTAACCACTCGGCCACCGTGTCGCCCTAAATGTTTCAAATAGTCAGCATTAAAAACAACAATTTAAGTACTGCCCGAGGGAAATTTGGGAAATCTTGGAACATATCACATTTACTTCCATTATAATTTTGTTGTTTTACGCCTTTTCACTTTACGCCACATTTTGCTGGAACCAATTACCGGCGTAAAACAGGTACTACCTGTACATGATTGTACTATTGGCACGGAAATGGTCTGGACATTTGGGGGTAGGCTGAGGGTTATGCTGGCCACCAATCGGGTGCGCTAGGTGAATTCTTAGGCAGAAGCATCAACAAAATCAACGTGAGTAATTGCACTACAGGAATTGCACACCTTTCATACTACCCTGTACAATCAAGGATAGTCCACCACATTAGCTCCTACCAGTCTTACAGAGCGGTTGACCTCTGTATTTGCTCTGGCTCAAGTAACCCAGTCTGAGAATGGCCTAATACTAATTGGTCAGAAATTATCTTTTCCCAGTATTTTGACCAGGTACAAGGAATTTTTATCACAACATACTTTAGATATCAGCGACCCATGCATGCACATCTTCACATTACTGCCATATTTCTGAATTTGGAGACAGTAGCCCTTTAAAGTGTAAGCTCTACATGTAGCAGTGGTAGTACTAACAGTGCAGTCTAGAGCCCACAACTTATCAAGACATTACTGTGTCAGAGTTACAGCGACCCGACCATAAAGGCCCCATGCCAACTGGAACATGAGTTTTCTCATGGGAGTACGGAGCCAAAATTAATCACAGTGCTATCTTATGTCCCTCCTGTAAGTGGCAGCAGTTACGGCAGGTTTGAAAGACACCAAGGAACACTCAATGTACTGAAAAGATACTAAGCATGTCATCAAAAAGTATTTGAATGCCTGGGGACCAATATTTCTTGGGGCTGAACTTGAGTAGTGGCCCATGATAGCCTCATGCTCTCCCACCCTCACAAATATTGAGGTACAGTGTCAGGTGGATGACAATCCTTCACCTTTTCACATCACTGATAGTGAGTGAATTCTCATGAGCAAGGTAGTGGGGCCGTCCAGACGGGCCGACCTTAGCCGCGGCCAGCCGCGGCTGGTCGAGGCCACGACGGTTCACACGGCAACGGCCACGGCCAGGCCACGACGGTTCACACGGCAACGGCCACGGCCAGGCCACGGCTCAGAAGTCGGCCAAGTTGGCCGACTTCCTGGAAGTTGGCTCGCTGCTTGGCCACGGCTTGGCCTCGGCGACGGATACTGCGCGTCACTTGTTTTTCGTCGCTGCCATGACTACCGGCCACTATTACAAATAAATTAAATATGTGCCCGTCTGAACGGGTACCGTGGCCAGCCGTGGCTCCGCAAGCCGGTGCCGGCCGCGGCTAAGGTCGACCCGTCTGGAAGGCCTCAGTATCATCAACAGCTCTGCCTATAACCTGGCCCAGCCAATTCCATTTCCTCACTCAACTTTAACAGAGTGACATGATACAGTTCATAGGGGGGCATGGTAGTCTAGTCAAGTGGCTATGCTACTGGCCAGCCAAGTGAGAGGTCCAGGGTTCAAATCCCATCCCCGTCACCTTCGCTTGGTCGGGTCCTTTTCCGCTTTTCACCCGATATGTCTCCCTTCTCTGCCCAGGGCCAAGAGAAAGGGTCCAGTATTTAAGAGGGTCAGAAATGACTAAAACCTATTTAAGAGCGCTTTCCTTGGGAACTTCCCCTTCGCCCCCTAAAAGGGCCCAAGGGCCAAGGCCCTATCACGGGGTAGCACAAACAAACAAACAAACAAACAAACATACAATTGAAGAAGTCACTTGCCAAAGGGCCCAAGTCCCAAAATTTCGAAAAACCGTTTTAATGCGGATTCCTACTCTTGGAGTCGGGCCTCACAGCCCTGTTGAAGATGAAGAGCCAAAGTCATTCAGAAGTGCCTTAAAATTGAATGTGCTGATTTGCGGTCCATTGCCTACCACTGGACTTGGGCCCTTTGGCAATTGACTGGACGTAAATCAGATTCTGATTGATGCTAATAATAATTAACATAGGACAGAAAAAAAACTGGTTACACCTTTCTTTGTAGTACTACTTTACGAATATGATGTGTTGAGATGGACACGTATGACTACACCACTGAAATTTGCAACATGAAATGTTGGTGCAGGCGTTCACTTGCCAAAGGGCCCAAGTCCACTGATTTTGACCTTCAATATCTCTGACCTATTGCTTTCTAGTAGATGATGTTTATGCCACTAGGTGTGTATAAAGGCCCATACACACAGGCGGTCGACGGTTTGGGTCTTTGGTCACGTGGACGCCGCGGACCAATCATGACTCACATAAACAAGCTCAACACTTGTGTTGCGCTTGTTATTTGGTCCGCGGCATCAACGTGACCAGAGACCAAAACCGTCGACTGCCTGTGTGTATGGGCCTTAATGGTGCCCTATGAGTAGCATTTGGTAGCATAAGACACGAAACTCTGAATGGAGTGATTACGCATACATGCAGTTTTAGTCTCTCCTGAAAAATCTCACCTCGTGGACTTCGGCCCTTTGGCAAGTGACGTCTTCAATTCTACCCCTGAAGAGCACCCTATGAGAGACTATATAGCCTACCACTTCTCCCTCACACTATTGTTAAGACTGTCAACTTGGACCAAGTACCATCCTGTATATCTCAGACACAAAGGTAAATAATTCAAAATATGTACCTGTCCTCCCAGCTTCTCAGCAATGGCATGTGCTGCAGAGGTCTTTCCCGATAAGGTAATTCCCATCACGTAAATTTTGCAAGTGGGGGAAGGCATCGGGGGAAGAAGAAATGGACGTGGATTTGCTACAAAGCGGTTATAGTGTTCTTGGTTGGACATGAAGTATATCCTGTTCAGAAATCTGTCAAAAACAACAGACACCATTATACAGGGTGTTCCAATTTCGCGGGTCACTTTCTGCCAACTAATATCTCTCAGAAGGAGTTATTTTTTTGTAGCTTGATGCGCCCTGATCCTTGCACCATGTTATTCCCAGCCATGGTCGAATATAGCAGCTGCAGTGATATTGGGTTTAACTCAATAATATGGCACAAGGATCAGGGCGCATCAAGCTACAAAAAAATAACTCCTTCCGGGAGATATTAGTTGGTGGAAAGTGACCCGGGAATTTGAAACACCCTGTATTATTGTTAATATGACTATCTACACTGCTTTAATTCCTAAACCTGGTTTTGTGCTCCTTAGAATAGATGTGCAATTTATGAGTTTCAGTTTGGTGCTTGTGGACAGGGCATCTCTTGTGGAGTTTACTCTCCAAAGTCTCAGATACTAGGTGTGATCCAGAGGGGTTATTCACTAAGGGTAGTCCATGTACACCTTCGTGGGTAGTCCATGTACACCTTCGTGGGTAGTCCGAGGGTAGTCCAGATAATCCAGCCTGGACTCCCCGGGTAATCCAAGTAGTCCAGTAGTCCATGTACGCAAAAAATACAGGTGAATAACGACTCGTATGAGCCTACTTATCGCAAATAAAAGTATTGGGCAAGATAAGGGCACGAACATCTACCTCTCCCTCCGCTTCAAATGGAATGTGTCACCACAACTGCAAGTTGCACATCTAATCTAAATGGTCTACAAATACCAACCTAATGACTTTCACATGGATGGCCAGTGACTTACCCAGCAGCAAATTCAGGTACACCATCAGTAATGTGCCCATCCTTAAGGGCAACAGGACAGTGTATGCCCCACTTAGATGCCTTCCATCTGCAAGTATGACACAGAAAAGTTATTTCATGATCCAATCTAATTTCATGTAATATTTTGTTTTATGTAAGGGTGTGTTTCTAAGTTTATGACATCTGGCCCCAAAAAGTATGTTAGTACTTGCCCACTAGAAACGAACCTGTATCTAGGCCCAATTATCTTTCTCTTGGAAAACTCCGCCAATGCCTCTTCTGCAGTCAACTCAGCTTCCTCATCTAAATCTGCACCCCAAAGTGATACAGGAGGTTTAGATTTGGTAAAAGGCATGGTCCCCAGAATGGTCAACAGATCTGAAAACATCTGAGAGGGTGACTTATTTCCATTCAGATGTATCAAGCACCCTCTTCTGGAATATTCCACCATCTCATCTTCCAGTGGCTCATAAAGCAATTCTGCGTAGAGTTTGATTTCGTCTCTGACCCTCTCTTCACCATCCTCCTCCCGTTTAACTAGTGACCACTTCTCCTCTTGGGTCATTGGGAGAAAGTCTGCTTCATTTTCTTCCTCAGCATCCTGTTTATCTTCATGCTCCTCCTCTTCTACCTCCTCTCCCTCCTCTTCCACTGCTGGAGGTTCCTCATCTGGTGGTTCTGCGGGAGGGCCTCCTGTAGGTCCCAATATGGCCATGTCTTGAATCATATCAGGATCATAAAGCTCACCAGTGACCAGGTTTACAAACTGGCCTATTCGACGATGAATAAGGTCAAGGTGAGGTATCTGTAATGGCAGGAAGTGGAACCTCTTGCTTCAACATAGCTGATAAAATACACTTAAAGGATAGGTTAAGGAATACAGGATGCTCCAATTATTTAAATGTCCAAAGTGGTTAGTGAAATGTCACATCGCCATCAGGCACGCATCGAACAAGCATGTAAGTCAAGGATCTCAGGTCGATGATGACCTATTTGAAAGCAGAAGATCAAGGATATTTCTCAGACGTGTTGCAACAATCCACCTTGCGAGTAACGAGGTTAATGAAGTGGGACATGTAGGACTTGAGCTCCCACTTTGGTTTTCCATGGGGTTTCTTGGGCCCTTTTGGCCGGTATAGTGCATAATATAATTTTTACAAACATATACCATCTGTTGTAACAGATTAGTCCTCTCTGTCTAATATCAGTACCATGAAAAAAACTAAAAAACCTCATATTGTAAAATTTCATAACAGGTGCTTGGTCCCTTTTGAGGAATCATGCCTCATGCACAGGTGACATTCAGTAACATAAGTCACATTCCATGGAATCCTTTTATGTGTGCACCTCACTATTGCTTCACATATTCTTCCACTATGGTTTTGTGAGATATCAAGGAGTGCCCTTCTTCCAACATGGATTTTTAAGTATCTGAACATATGTCCAGACTTCTTGAAGAATTCTCTAAGTTTAGCTTTAGCTTACTTATTTTTACAATACTTGTTGTTTTATTATTAAAAGGGATTAAGATTAAATAAAAGGGCCACTGTCCCAAAAAAGCATGCTGGTGAAAGTCAGAAATTGCTTTGGTCCTCCAAACAAAAGGTATGAATTTTCAAATTTTGGAACTGTAAGAGCGCATGAGTAACTCATATCAACAGTGTTGCCTGCCTCCACAGTCACACCTGGTGCTTTATTTGCTGTCATATGCATCTGTATATTACACACGGTGGCCATAGAGTCTGGAACCAATGGCAGAACTGTTTTCTGATTACAGATGAACTATGGCACTGACAAAAGACTACTAAGTTCAATAGGAGACATCCAGAGTGGTCAATAAGCCAATTTGCAATTTTCCCAATTTTGAATTATGGCTTATTGACTTCAACAGATACCACCGAAGCAGGTTGGCATAGTGGATAAGGCGTCCGACTGCTAATCGGGAGGTCCTGGGTTCGAATCCCAGGGCCGGCAACTCTGACCGTGGTTTTCTGTGGTTTCCCACTGTCCTTCCAGGGAAATTCCGGAGTTGCTTCCGTAATTAATAGGCCACAGCCGCTTCCTTCCGTCCCTATCCTATCCCAAAGAGCACAGTAAAATGAAAGCAAAGAGTTCCAGGCAAAACAAACTTCCCCCCTAAAGAGCCGATGGCTGATAACGGGGTATGAATTATTATTATTACTTCAACAGATACCTCCTACTGAACTCGGACACCACTTCCCTCTTCATCCATCCCTCTTGTCCACAAAAAATAATTATCACCACTCTGTAATCTTTCGTCAGTGCTATAGCTAATGTGTAATTAGAAAACAATACCACCATTGGTTCCAGACTTTATGGCCACCCTGTAAACCGGGAGGATCTGGAAATACTTTCATAGCATTTCCAGTGTCATGAAGCTTGAATCAGATGGCTAGTGTGATTTAAATTGGGTAGCAAGTGGAGGGCATAAGTGCACATCAGAAAGGCTGACCAATACAATGGTTCAAAATCATAGCGAGTGGTAATTCTAAGCTGGACTGAAGCAGTCATACTTTGGCATATATGCTGCGTGCTCCTATGTGGCTTGATTCACTGCTGCAATCTACCCACTTACATTTCCTTACCGTGATGCCATCAATGAGTCACATTGATGGTATCACAAATAATGGGTTTGTCTAAACTCTAAAGTAACTTCTCTGTTCCATGCATTTTAGCCAGGAAAATGGCATTAGCATCATGACACATGTTACTTTTCAGACACTAGTGCACATTCAACCCATAATCTCAATTGTTGAATTTGGAGACAGCGGCCCTTTCAGTTAGTAGCAAATGCATCAATATATGCACCTTGATGATGATGAGAACCTGGGGTGCATTAGGGATCCCAAAGATAATGTCCATCTGTTCAGCCACTGTGTATACTGAATTGTTGAAGGATGGAAACCCTTCCAACACATATCCACAATGTTTCACATCTGCTCTCTGCAGTCGACTCTTCAGCAGCTTGAACACCACATGTTCAGGTATGGAATTCCCTGACATCAAAGCATTTCTAAGTGATTCTCCTTCTGCAGTCTTCTCTGCATCAGTTATTAACGAGTGTGCTGAAATGAGTTCAAAAAAATAGTTCTGGCTCATCGAAATCATTAGTTCATAACCATCATTAGCCTATCAACTGATAAAGCCACATTCACATGTGAGGGAGTAATTGGATTAGCAATGTTGCAGAGATGCGAGTTGTAGCAGTTCTGACATCATGAATAAGCGACAGTGCTTTTACATCACGCATGTGCTTACAAGCAAGCGATTTGCATCGCTACAGCAACACCTGAGCAAAGGACTATGGGCAGCTATTGGAATGTTCAATAGAATGTAAAAAAACATTGAAACAATCAGGTGCCTTCCTGTCACGATATTGCCACCAGAATACGCCACAGTGTGCTGCTCCCTAATTGTTCGGTACAGTTCATTTAGTTCGATTTGTGTATGACACCATGGATATGCGGTGATGTTGCAGCGATGTAGTACATCACCATCACCTATTTCAAACATACCTGGAGATGTCATCACTGATGCCCTCCCTTCTTAACCTGTAACTGCGTAGCTTGGAGCATGAGAGGCTCCAAGCACTATTTAAATGCATGTAACTTTTTCATTGAATTTTATTTTCCCCTGTCCTTCCGTGACTTTGTCAGAAAAACCCTCCTAAGCATGAAAAGGAAAGAAACACATTTTTAGTCCCTATTCTTTGGTTGAAAAAAAATCGCAATGAGGAAGGTCCCTCCCGGAACCGATCAGGCTTAATTTAAAAAAATTCCGTCAGAATATGCTGACTCAGCGTGTGACTTTTACGTTTTCGGAAGCCTAATGATCTAAACTGCACTTTCTGTATGTGAAAAGTCCAATATAACAATTTAGTTGATAAGCAGAAATCTAAATATACCGTTGGAGCAGCTCAGGCTCCACCTACGTAGTTAAAGGTGTTTCGCCCACCTACGTAGTGAAGGGTTAAACATAATTGCTACTTTCAGCCCAAATCACTGCTTACAGCGCAGAGCTGTGTACATCACTGCAACATTACTGATAAAATTGCTAGGATGTAAATGGGGCTTAAAGGAAAGTGGAATAAGATCATCCTATTTTTTGAAAGATAAACTTGCAATGGTCACTGCTAGAAAAGTATTTGTTTGTAATTCACATTCAACAAAAGTGTCAATAAAAGATTTTGCTTTTAATTTTATAATACACACATTGTTATTATGTGCACCGTGATGTAGTCTTTGGCAAAGCATGGGTAGTACTTCCCCAGTGTGTTGGGGGAATTTCAGGCAGTGATTTTTTGCCTCATAGGTTCGATTTAAAATAGGTGGAAACCATCAATTCATCCTCTATTGAAGCCTTCAATTTGCATCACAACTGACCAAGAGCAGTGGGAGTTATAAACTTTCATGTGTGGGTGGGTGGGTGGGAGATGACTCTCTTATTAAAAATGGGTTTCCAGTAAGAAATTTTTTTGCAACAAGGGAACAATGGACTTCACTGTGTTGATCATATGTTCCTGAACAAATCTTAAGATAATTAAGGACATATGGTGATGGAGATAATGCAACAATACTCTCAAACAATTGAATTGTCCATTTGGCGGACTCAATAAGTTCCTAAAATGGCAGTTTTGACACTTGCATCCACTGGACCACAATTATGCTCCTTTATTCAGATTGCAATAAACTCATTGTACTCAACGATGGCCATCTGCTGGTTACACTGATGTGAACAAATAGCTCTTAAGCCGCGTTTACATGTGAGGGATATGACAAGCGAAGCGGAGTGAAGTAACCAATGTTGTTTGAGGTGAAAGTAGCAATTAATTTTTGCCTCAAACAATACTGGTTTCTTGCATTACTCAGCGATGTCACCGCTCGGCGAAGACTTCGCTTGTAAAATCGCTCACATGTAAATGCAGCTTTACTCACAGTCACTAACACTAATTATTATTATTTTCCTCTAGAAATTTTTAGCAACTATATTTGCAAAGCTCTCTCTTCAAGCTTGCAAGCCCTGTAAGTTGAGAGCTATTATCATTATTTTCCTCCACATTTTGGCAAGGCAAAAACCATATTTCTTCTCCATGTACGTGGCCTCTCATTATACAGTGCGGTACATATTGATATTGGGTTCCTTTTTCGGAACTCCACATGAAGCTATTATTTTTGTAGGGTAGCTTTTTATGCTCCAGTCAAGGTGCCCAATTATTTCCATTATATCACCAGCTTCTATATTCGACCACACCTGGTAATAATTGGGCACCTCAATCGGGGTGCAAAAAGCCACACAAAAATAACAGCTTCATGTGTAAGTTCCGAAAAAGGAACCCAATATGTGTACCACACTGTATAATGAGAGAGTACCTGCATGAGGAAGAAAGCTCTCTTGAAAGAAACATTAGGCATCCATTTACTGGATGTACACATTTCACTAAAATAATCTCTTCATCAATATTCCTGTGAGAAAAATGAGTGCAACTGCTGGTTATACAGGGTGTAAATGAATTCAGCCGACAAACTTGTAGGGGTAATAGAGGGGGCCAAGACAAACATACGAGGGGTGTTCAAGTCATTCCCGGACTTTAATTTTTAACAAATCACACACAAGTGACACAGATGTCAAACCTTGGTCATTTCGCGACATAGTCCCCAGCAACAGCACAACATTTTCCCCAGTGATGTATAAGTGCTTATATACCAGCAGCATAGAATGAGGGTTCCCCCCTCCTCAGCCATGCCAGGACAGCTTCTTGCACTGCCTCATTCGTCTCGATGACAAATGCTCTTTTATAGGCCCGAAAAGGTGGAAATCGCTGGTGGCGAGGTCGGGGCTGTATGGCGGGTGAGGAATAGTGGTCCAACTGAGTGTGCGAATTTTGTCAGTGGTGATATGGGCTGTGTGGGGGCGGGCATTGTCCTGCAGCAGAATAATGCCTTGCAGACACCTTACAGACGTGAAGGTGTTCATGGAGAATAGTCTCAACACTGCTACAACTGATTCCTGTCATCTGCACAAGTTCACGAACAGTAACGCGACGGCCACTGAGTGCTAAACCCTCCACACGCTTAATGTTCGCTGGCATCACCACACTGGGCGCCGACCCGCCATGTCCCGGATCATTGAGTACACTTTTGCGGCGGTCTTTGTATCGTGCAGCCCACTTGTACACCACCGACCTGCTCATGGTATCCTCCCCATACTGTCCCCTAAGTCTGGTGACAATGTCCGATGTTTTGATGCCTTCCGCTACCAGAAACTTAATGATAATGCGCTGTCCCACTACTGCCCTGACACCACCCGACACCATATTTTTTTGCTCTCCCACACGACTGTTTACGGAGACTGGCCCTTCACTGAACATACAAGACAGATGAAGGAAGGTGTGGGATAAGTTTGACACCTGTGTCACTTGTGTGTGATTTGTTAAAAAATAAAGTCCGGGAATGACTTGAACACCCCTCGTATTTGACATAGGAAGGCGTGTCCAGAAACGCCATCTAGAGGGGGTTCATAGACAAGGAACGGGTGCACTCAGATGCGTCAGGCTGGCGGCGTTAGCGAGCGGACCGTTTAGTTGCTAGGTGGTGGGCGGATTGTACACAACTTTGCATTTTGCCATAACCTGGCAACAACAGAGTTGTTGTTTATTATCTGTGCGCTACCTAGCATGCTGACTTTACTTGCTAGGTGGCTCTGTTGTTGCCATGTTATGGTGAATTGCAAAGCTGCGTACAATCTGCCCGCCACCTAGCAACTAAACGGTCCACTCGCTAACACCACCAGCCTGACGCGTCTGAGCGCACCAGTACCTTGTCTATGAACCTCCTCTAGATAGTGTTTCCAGACACGGTTTCCTATGTCAAATATGTTTGTCTTGGTCCCCTCTATTACCCCTACAAGTTTGTCGGCTGAATTCATTTACACCCTGTATTATAAAATATGGTCTGCCTATTCCATAATAATTACAGTGTAAATTTGGCCATTACCATGGCACTAATTGCCATCCCACTCTTGTGATTGGTTAAAAAGGGAAACGGTATAGCTATATAGCAGCACCAAAACATCCTTCAATGTCGGAATGATATAGCTTTTCATTGGTCTTTCATTACGTATGTGGAGTTATACAGGGACGTGGAGTTACTCAACCCCAAAACTTTTGCAGTTATTTAGTGTGCACGCCTTAAACCAGCGTTTCTCAAACTTATTACCCTTGGGGAATCTTTTAAATCATATTCATGTTTCAGGGAACCCCTACATTAAAATTATTACACTATCAATTAATTACTCAAAAATACCATTACATATGATTAGGCTGTTCACACTATTTCTTGCAGAATCCCTGGCGATTGCTCCTCGAACCCCAGTTGAGAAATGCTGCCTTAAAGGAACTTTCTTCCCAAGAGGTGAAAAGTATACGTACTTAAAAAACCAAATAATGTAACATAAGGTGACATAAAAAAGTATTGCATTGGATCTGTGGTCATACTTACGACTGATATAGATGCACTTCCAAAAGTTTGCCAGCTTTGTAGCCACCTTGGTTTTACGTACACCAGGCCTCCCAATAATAATAAAGCTGGCAGGCCTAGTCTTGAGGAAGTTGAGGGTAGCTTCATCATCATCATAATCTACCTTGTCCACTGGATACAGTTTGCATGACAAAGGCTCTGTCTTAATAGATCTATCTCCCACATGTTTAAGAATGGTTTCAAAGTCCTCCAGTTCTTCCCTAGTCGCCTGCCTTTCTATATTTGGCATATGACTAAGCTGCTTAGCCACATGACTATGTTCCCTAGTCTGCTGCAGTTGTTCCCCATGTGCCTCCTCGTCTTCTTCCATCATGTGGCTTCTGTTGATTCTCTTCAAGGCAGACAAAACACCAAATGTTTGGTTCTAAAAAACCTGAAAGTATGGTGTCAATTAGGAATTCCATGGAAAAAAAAACATTGGTAATTGCCTGGTCTTCTTGACACATGATTACTGGAAAACTACATGTTTTACTCTTGGGGAATTAGATAGGGTGTCAAACTGACTTGATCCCATGAGGTGTTGGAAGCACATTTTTGGGATGGAAAACAATGCTGGTGTGGCACATATGGCAGCTTCAATATGCACAGGTAATTTCAATCCCAGAAACCATTATAAAGTAAATATCAACACCTTGTCAGAGCAACCCTGCGTGACTTAGAATGTGGGCAACTGGCATTTAAAAGCATCCTTGGTAATCATCAGATATTCAACTATCCTGCCCTATCCTGCCATGTTCTACCACTAAATTGCCTTAGTTTCACATCTTGGGCAATGGACTACACAACACACTATCCCTATTGTAAAATGTATATTTTTAGTAATCCTGTGTCAGTATGACTAGACAATAATATGCCCCACAAAATTCCATCACTGCCCAGGCCAGTTGTAGATTTTAAGATTATCACATTCATAAACCACCCTGTAGCATGATCAAAATTCTGTCAGATGTGTAATAATATGTCAGTAGATACACACTGTGCTTGAATTGAACCAGCAGTGAATAATGCATAAGCACATGCTCACATTTCAGGGGATGCAGTTAACAAGTTTTCAGATCTCCAACACTGTTGAATCAGTTTTTAAAAGCCATTCCATTCCAAACAAGTCACCTTCTGAAATGGTTAACAATTACTTTGTTTATGCATTGGTGCCACCTGATATTATTTAGAGAATATTTTCATCAAAGTAAACAATTAGTAGTAGTACAACTTTACGTCACATTCCAAGTTTAAGTTAACCCTTCACTATTTAGGTGGCCGAAACACCTTTAGTTACTTAGGTGGAACATGAGCAGCTCCAATCGTATATTTAAATCTCTGATTATAAGATAAATTGCTATATTGGACTTTTCACATAGAGAAAGTGCAGTTGAGATAATTAGGCTTCCAAAAATGTAAAAATCACACGCTGAGTCAGCATATTCCGACAGAAAGAGGGGCCTTGTTTAAATTTTAATTAAAAAGTTGCATCATATTTAAATAGTAGTTGGAGCCGCTCAGGCTCCACCGAAGTAGTTAAGGATTAAGGCAAGTTAAGGCATGAAGAATATTCCTTTTTAAAAAGTTGATTAGAATCAAATTTATTTGTGTAATAGATAACTGCCTGCTGTATAATATTCATAATATTGTTGAAAAAGTCACATGATGTCGAAGAGCAGTACTTTGCATCATGAAGACCTGTATGCCTTTTCAGATCAGCCTGAAAATATGAGATTAAGCATGACAGAGAGGCTGAACCATAGTATCGCCTAACACTGTCCCATCCCTTTTTTAAAAATCACATCCAGACATATTTCCTGCGTGGTGAATTCCAAAAAATATTTCATGGATGTACCCTGCTATCCATTGGTAAATGCTCATCTTCTTGCTGGTGTCACCGAGTACACCCCAGACCATTCCATTAGGAGAATCTCTAAGAAAGTGTCAGAAATATAGGAAGCTATAAATCATGAGGCACATGCTTCGTGCCTGTTGAGTATGTGACTTGCATAAACATTGACAAATTTCAACCAAATAGAATTATCAAACAAACAACATTACTTCCCATGTGTACAGGTGTCAGTCCATGTTCCTAATTAACCATAAGCACCATAACACAATCATCCTTTATCAAGTTTCAAGAGAAAAATTTCAAATACACAATTTATTGGAGTTTCTTGACTTGCACTTTTGTGTATGCACAATGCGGAAGTTAAGGTATATATTATAGCATTTTTTCTTCACTGCTTTATATAGTCCAATGCAAGCACTGTAACCAAACATAATGATGACATCAAAAAAATAAAAACACAACACTTACTACTTGTAAAAAATACAGGGCGATGAACAGCACTTTTTAAAAAAGACGGTGAGAAGTTGGTCAGAGCTAGTGGTTGTCCGGCAGACCAACCTCATCTGCTATCCCCTCCTCATCACTCCCTCCCTCTTTGTCATCCCCAAGTTTCTCTTCCTCTGCCTCCACCTCCTCCTCCTCCTCACTATTCTCTCCTTTGGCTCTCCCCAAGGTAATTCCTAAACCTCTGCTGTTATCCTCCCCTTCCTTCCTTGCCTCCTCATAACAGTAAGCAACCTCAGTATGATTGTTATTGCTACCCTCAACCAGGAGCTCCTGGTCGTACTGTCCCTTGGCGCATATCACTGACTTAAGCTTCACTAGGCGTTCATTCAAGTTCTTGTATCCCTTAGCCAGAAGTGAGGCTGAGGATGACACTCCAAGAGCAACAGTGGGAGGATCGGGATTGTTGTTACCAACAGAAATGTCGGAGGAGTCAAGGCTTCGAGGAGGTGACCCAGGACAGCTTCGAAGCCTTGTAAGCTGCTGTGGGATATCAGCCAAGTGAAATTCAGGGTTCTCAAATATTGAGGCAGGATTTCCCGAGTAATATCTCTGGTGGTGGTGGTGTTCCTGTTGGCGGAGGCGACGGCGACTCTCACAGCTGGAGATGGAAAGGGCGTCTGGGTCAGGGACAGCAGCAGCAGAGGAAGATGAGATAGAGCCGTCCTCTGGCTTCACAGGTCTTGCACATCCAGCCAAGCTTGATGACACACCCATCACATAGCTTCAGGAAATCACAGATGGCACATCTCCCTTTGGAATTTTTTGTGAGTTGCTCTGTTCACTAGTGAAGCTCCAATGATCGGATATCACATATTCCTGTAACTGAAAGTGTATCTATAAGTAATAATTTTGCACAAGTTAAAGGAATTCCACAATATTTTTCACCATCACTAAATATCTGCAAGACATTTTACCTGAATTATCACTGCATGATCAATAGGCCCCAGA
Organism: Catajapyx aquilonaris; assembly: GCA_000934665.2. Classification (NCBI taxonomy): domain Eukaryota; kingdom Metazoa; phylum Arthropoda; class Diplura; order Dicellurata; family Japygidae; genus Catajapyx; species Catajapyx aquilonaris. Next base: position 158,519 of record KZ538215.1, on the reverse strand, counting down.
TTTGTAGGTTTTAAAAATCGCCAATTAGGTTTTTTCGATCTGTGTTTTGGGTTTTTACAGGTTTTAAAAACTCTATTTTAGGTTTTTATAGGTTATAGTGCATTAACATATCTAAAAACCGTTACTTAAGTCCTTTTTATTGCTAATTCTTGCAGTGGGGTCGCATTTGAGCAATGAAATCAATTTACGCGGCAATTAAATCTTATTCAATATTTTATGAAATAATTAAAAACAGATGCTTCATGATCATGCATGAATCATGATCTCTTGTGGCTTTGAACAATCAAGTACATGGCAAGATTTTCTGCAGTGATCCCTCGGCGATTATCTGACATGATTCGTCGCAGGCCAGAAAAACACCTCTTGACGGCAGCGGCACAAGATGTAACAGGGGCGAATTTAAATTCTGCAACTTCTCTTGGACCCCATCATGCGGTTTAAGTGCAATTTCCGTTAAAACCCCCGAAATAGGTATTTATTAGGTTTTAGTGGGGTTCAACCTCAATTTAGGTGTTTATAGGTTCTAACCACCCAATTAGGTTATTTTAGGTTCTATAAGATTTATATATTCCACTCAGAATACCCCAACTCACGAAGATATGTTGAAAAATTAGGAATAACTATCAAGGAACTAAATAGGTAAAAACCTACAAATCCGGGGCCTAATGATCAACATAGTCTTTCAAATGAATTACACTGCACTCCCGATTATCCGGGCTAATGGCTGCATGGGTGTTGCTGGATAATTGGGAAATTGGTCCTAGACACCGTAGAAATGAGCTATTCACATGTTTTTAATGTACTACTGTACAAAGTATATGCTGCTCGGTTTAATAATAAATAAATAAAACTTACCATAGATTTTTACTCCATCTTCTAGAAAAAGTCTCTCGTATTTCTTTGTTGGTGAGACATTGACAGTGGGTTGAATCTTCGTCCCACTCCTAAGTTAGCAGTATCTAGCAGTGGGACAAAAATTCGACCCAGTTTTTTGGACTTTTATTTTTGGCCTTTATTGAAACTGAACTGTATTGGTTTCACCATACTTCATTATTGATGGCAACAGCCTTTTTTGCACAATATTTTGCTGATTTGCAGTATTGTGCACCATGTGCAGTGGTCAAGTTTGATGTTCTAGTGTAATGATGCAACCATTGAAAAGAGTATGTTACTACATATTCACTGAGCATTCGTGCATTACGGGGATGGCTCAACATATTACCTGTTAACAATTGGGAAAAATCAATAATGCAGTGATATTGGCACGCAATTTGTTTGCAGATGACACTTAACGTTTGAAGATGCTGCACCCTCTAGGTTAGCCCTAACAGGTTTGCTATTGAGTAATACGTTTCCTATTTTGAGTAGTACACTTATTCCCACATATTGGAATTTTAAACAGTCATGTGAACTGCAGTTTTTATCACCAGGAAATTAGAATCTCTCCTCTGCACCATAAATTTTATGCCCTCCTGACACTGTCCCAGACAGGCGAGTGCACACCCCATGCAGCAACTTGTCCAGCAGCAGCAATCAATACACCATCAAATCTTAATCCAACCTTCACATGCCAACCCCCTACAGAAACGGGAGCTGCATGCGATTATTATTACAACGCACAAAATGCAGCAGACAGCCCTCCCACTGCAGCACAACACGACACACGATGTATGTACGCACCCAGGAGCCAGAAGAACGTGGATGAAACACGTCCGGCGCGGGACCACCACAGCAACGACTGCGGTTGTCCTCGTCTTGCCGCGCCTGTCCGCCTCGATCGGTGCTGATGGTGTGTGTAGGGGGCGGCCGTCTGTTTGTTTACTTGTCGTATTGTTGGGTGTGAGTTCGGTGCGGTGTGGTCAGGGCGGCGGTCATGGCAACGCCTGCTGCACTCCTGACGATGGCCCCGCTGCAGCCGGTCGGGTGTCGGGCCGTCATCGCCATCATCGCAGCTGGATGACGGGAGGATGACGGACCCTACTGCCCGACTACTGCGGCGGAGGCGACGACTGCTGCTGGTCCAGGTCCCCCCATCGACTGCACTGGACTGCCGCCACGGCTGCTGCTCTCCAGCGAGTGTGCGGAGAGGCGGGCAGGGCAGGCCACAAGCAAGCGCGGCGTGCGCGGAAGAGACACCCCTGCGTTTACGGTAGTAGCAGAAGAGTTTCACAGTGTGTGCAGTTGGGGCAAGAGTTGGGAGAAGGGCCGCCAGGAGATTGTGCACCGATACGGTGTCGGGCGCGATCTTCGAAGGGACAACAAAAGGACGCGGACGGACAAGATCGTGGGTGCACGGAACGTCGAAATAATCGAATCGTACTTCTTTATCGACATTTCTGGTGGGCACCACCAGCTGGGAAGAAACAGATCATCGATCGGTTGGAAATTTCTTTCTCCAAAAATTGTACAGCTTCACATAGCTGTTCCTCGGAGAAGTTGGCAACATAATGGTAATTAGTACCCTTCTCTTTTAGTTAATTTATGGGCATACATAATGCTAACATAATTGGGAAGAACGGAAAAACAAGCATGAATTTAACCCTGAAACCGTGACGTGCCTGAAAGTTACGACAACCGTGACAATCCATATTTTAAGTTTTATTAATTTTTGTATACTACTTTTCAATGTTTTGACTGTATGCAATCATTCTTTGAACAATGCCTAAAATGATAGCTAATTCAAAATAAACATGCACTTCCTGTTATACACTTTTAAAACATGGCAGAAGTTCATTGTATTTATCATTTGCATGCATTTTCATTCCTTTGGGGTCCTAAAAGACCCCACGTCACGGTTCCAAGGTTAATATATTCTATTCACATGTCAGTGTCCCTAAATAAAAGGACAGTAAATTTAAAATTTTAGGGGGCTCTTTAGACTCTCAATCCATAGACATAGCTTGTTTACTTATTGTCTACATCCAGTCCTGAAGAAGCCCATTGGAAATCTAATCTATCTTTTTTGGGTCATGACCTGCGTTAATGATAGTCAA